>MVGT01000264.1:3063-53310 GCA_002174775.1 Macleaya cordata
ATATATATATATATATATATATATATAAAGAACGAAACAGGAAAAATAGAGGGTTAGAAGAAGAAAAACAATTGTAGACCGAGGCTAGAAAAAATATATGTCCTTAAGACAATTAGCGCGTCATACGGATGCTGATGGAGAAATGGCGTTTGTCTCCCAGGACTTTAACGATCTTACCTTATTGTTACAGTACTTCAATATACAGGAAGCTACGAACCAAATAATGCAGAGTTTTCTCTCTCACAGACACTAACACTTGATGCGAAAACTGAATGAATAATGCAGACTCTGAACAACTATTTATAGAAGAAATGGTGACTATACGAAGAGCCAAAAAGTCTGTTCACAAGCACCCATTCGCCTAAACAGATGTATTTGAACGAAAAGACTTAAAAAGAAAAGAACAGACTCAATACACCCCAAAAAACCCGTTGGAAATAAACTCAGAGGCACAGCCCAGGCCCAACACAAGCTCTGAGTGACCAAACCAAGCCTGGTCCGAGTCGGTCGGTCAGACAGGTGGCGCGCGCGTGCGTGTGTGGTCTTGCTTAGGTCCTCCCCCTTTCACAAAAGTGGGTGCCCCTTGGGGCCCAAACCCAAAGGCCAACCAAAGTATATAAGAGGCTCTTAAGGTTCTCACACTTTTCCAATGTGGGACTATTCCTTTTACACAAGATTTATCCTATTTCCAACAAGGTTATAAAAGGTTCAATTTCTCATTCATCCGAAATCGGTTTTGAGCAAATAAATATTCTACGAGCAACTACTCGACGAGAGGAACGCAACCCAAAGACTTATATTCACAAATCAGATGTGAGTCCCACTCAAAATCATGCTTAAACATTACTGGTCAAAACTGAATTTTTCCAACAGGGGTATCCTAGAATTAGGCATTGGCCCGACCCGGGTCATATAGAACCCTAAGAGCATCTCCAACCCTATACTCTATTTTGAAGTTCAAAAAGTGGTATTTGGAGTAAATGCTTAGTTGGCATAGCTCTAAAATGAAGTAGCACTCCAACCAAGCAAACTCTATATTGGAATATTGGACACAAATGTCATTTTAAAATTTAATTTTTTTAATTATATTCTTGTACAACTTATAACACTTCTTATTTACCCTCCGTTTACACTCACTTGTGGGCCGCTATGGAAGTGATCTAAGGAGTGATGATATATTATACTGCTACCACCACAATCATACATCCTCATCATCATAGTAAATATTTTTTTGAAATACAACATACTACTTAAAAAAACCACAAGAAATACAATAAACTACTTGGAAAGTAGAAAAAAAAAGTCCAAAGACATGAAAAACAACAACAACAACAACAACAACAACAACGTACTACTTAAAATAAAAAATAAAAAATAAAAACAATGTAGCCACCACCTTAAAAGAATAATAATAATAATAATAATAATAATAATAATAATAATAATAATAATAATAAGGTTATCTATTAATGGTGATCATCCTGAAAAAAAATTAAAGTTTGTATAATTTTCATGTGACCCAATTAATAAGTGTAAAAGAGGTGTAAAAATAAAATAGGGTGAATGATGAATGAAATGTCTCAATACATAGGATATTATTTTTCCACCCAAGAATCATTTGGTAGATGCTGGGGAGTAAAAATAAAAGCCCAAAGATAAAGCATTGTTTTGAATGGGACCCACACACAATCAAAACGCCATTTTTTTTTCTCTCACTTCAAATTTGAAGTCCAAATTTAATGGACTCTATTTTTTCCTCCAATTTGAGGAACGGTTGGAGGAGTGTTTTTAGAATCCGTGCGCTATTTTTGGGATATAGCGCACGGTTGGAGATGCTCTAACACGACTTACCTCAGGCGGGCTCTGATCAGGTTTCACATTGGTGAAAAATTTTATTAGCTTTTTTTTTTTAAATTAACTTGACAAGAAAAGGGTTTGGGATGAAACAAAATTTCTGCAGTCAATAATCCAGTTCGAAAGGGATCTGTAAAGTACGTGTGACATCATTCAAATCCAAAAGAGCCCTGCTGGGACGCAAACAGGCAGTAGTGTGCAGTGCAGACCTGTTATCATCACCGGTTTAAGGTAGCCGGTCTTCTGGCGAATCTAGACGGGTGGCACGTGTAGCTAGCTTTACACAAAAGAACCCTAACATTTTTAGGTTGGAAAACTAGGAAACATAATAGTGTTTTAATACGAACTTCCACGTCAGTCTGATGTATATAAAAATGTAGAGAGAGAAAGTGAAAGAGAAAGCATGTGGAGGATCGATGCTTTAATTTGTTGATGATCATATATAAATACACCATTAATTCGTATCTCATAATAAAGTTAAGCTCTCTTTGACTAATCCACATGTGAAAGTTAATTAATTTGACTTAATCATCCACATGTGAAAGTAGAATAATTCGTATATAATTTGTATTCACTTGCATGTGGGTACGTATGGTAATAATTTGTAGAGAGATAAAATAAATGAATTTTTTTTGTTTGTGTTTTTAATTAATTAAAACTTAGGATTAGAAGTATTGGGTGATGCTCTCGATCACTTTCTCTCTCTAGGTATGTAGGGGATATATGCCTAATTGATTCACTTATCACATGGGGTGAGTAAGCATATGTTCTTCTCTCTATGCTGGGCCGGGGAATATGATTTTATCTTTCAGATTTAAAGAATTAAGCACTTTGATCAAGGCTTCAATCTCATGTCACTTCTGATTTTGTCTACTTCTAACTTTCAATTCCACCAGTGTTTGCTCGTTATTCAGTTCATCTCATTTTTAATTTTTACACTTTGTATACACTAGTATGTGTGTCAACATGAATACATTAAGTTTGTGGACATCCAACTCAAAACCAATTGGCAATAAGGAGAGTGACCCAGGATCTTTATATATTAAGTTTGCTAGGCTCTCATATCCCTTGTGGGACTATTCTCATCACGCCTCCTCATGTATGGTGTTCTTTTGCGCATAACGCGTGAAACTCTTTTTAGGTGACGGAGAGCACGTGTAGCCGTTGGACCTATCACGTGTAGACCTGCGCTCTGATACTATATTAAGTTCGTGGACATCCAACTCAAAACTAATTGACAATGAGAATTTGACATTTCATTCCAGCTGCTCTATTTTGATCCATATGGAAGGAAAGAAATAGACACATATTTGAAGAAAAATACAGGACAATAGATGACATCGAAATTGAAGTTGAATCTCAAGTTATTTTTTGGGCAAAGGTGGTGTTTCCAGACTTCAACTACAGTCTAAAACACGACATTTTTATTGGGACAGCCTATTTGCTTCATATTGATCTCAAGTTGTAAATAGTCTTCATTTTTCTTTTTCCTTAAATTCTTTCGTCTTGTTTTCACTCGTCATGTACATTCTTTTTTTCTCTTCGATGAAATTCTTTTCTCATAAAAAAAAGGTATGACTTTTTGTGGGGCCGAATGTAATGCTCCGCCCTCACATTTTAGGTATGCAGCCCTTAATCAATGAGAACCAGGCATTCCGGCGGAACCATTAACAACCTGCAGCTCTAGGGGTGTACGTGTTATACCAAGCTAACAAGAAGCTTGCACTCATATTCAATACATAAGTGAAATAAAGCTGAAATAAACTTTATTAACTTAAAGATAAGCTGTCAAATGAACAAACGAATAAACGAATATTCTCAAAGAAAAATGGATTAAACATTGTGTCCAAACCAAACTAAACTTGAATGAAAGAATATCTCCTATTTCTTCACGAAAATCTAGAAAAAAAACTCTGCAGACTTATTCTTGCCTATCGAACTCCACCGCTATTGTGTATTCGCCTAATGTCCTGGACCTGTAAAGATTAATGGTGCTAGGTCAAAACCTAGCCAGCAAGTTTACTAGTTTCCTTTGCTTAGATTCAGGATAACCATGAGTTTCACGAGAGTGTATTAACATTATAGCGTAAGATATGTCAATATAAAAGATTAAGCATAGTAAAAAGATGCATAGATTGACGGCTGTGGTGTTTTATGATCTTTGCTTAATATTTGGTTCTCGTAACATGTAGTGTACCTACTTACTACCCACATTTCACCTGTCCCTGTAGTTCACTCGAGACACTGGCCGTGCGCCATGTGAATCCGATGAACCGCCTCGAAATTTGTTCTCCGAATATTGGTAACTCTGTCGGCGTTACTTACGTGTCAAGTGATTCCGTAGACCTCACTTGGTGATTCCGTAGACCTCATTTGGAAAGGACCAGGCCTTTACATGACCTAACTATGTTTGCATGCAAGCCAAACAAGTTATTAAAGCACAAATCAAGCTTATAGAGGTTTCCTTACACATTCAATGTGTCCACATGTATTCATCATCCAAGAATACTTGGCCAAGTGTTTAAAGATGTATCACCTACTATTAATACATGTTTAAACATAGTCATACATCATGTAGATCACAAATATGAACATAAACAACTTTATTAAAAATAAAAGATGAGACTTCATGATAAGGCCAGCAGTATCGATGCTCCCTTTTGTGGGTATCGATACTCCCTTTTGTGGGTATCGATACTGCTTACATCCGTTGGCTTCAGATGCAGGTAGTATCGATACTCCCAGCGATGTGCGTAGAATCGATACTACCTGCATCTGTCGGGTTAACAGGAATGGATATCGATACTCCCTATGTGGGTATCGATACCACCTATGTTCTGCGCGATTTCAGGCCTTCGATTTCACTTGTTATTTCATGTAAACTAAGGTTCATGCTAAACAAAAATTAGGGTTTTATAACCATGCTTCTAGTATCATAGTTTTCATGCACAATATCAATAAAAAGATATATAATCCTCAAGTAAGCCTAAATTTATGCTTTCAACTACAGAGAAAATGCATACAACACATGTAGTTTTAGATTTCATGCATTCACTCGTTAGAAGCAAATACCAACATCATAGAAACCTAAATCTACACCAAAAGAGTAAGTTACTACTTGCATCAAAGCAACCGTCTCCCAACCGTGAGGAAGAAGAAGGAGAAGAAGAAGAATCCCTGCGCTCTCTCTCACGAATGCGATCACTGCGATCTCTCCTTCTCAAACCCTAGGTTCTCCTCTGAAAGTCTAATTTCACCCTATGGTTAATGAATTTAACCGTATGTCAATGTGACTATGGTGAAGGATCACACAATCACCTAATTAAAAATTACTAAGGTGATAAGAGTACAACAAAAATCTCTAACAGGAGTATTGACTTATTCGATTCTTAATATGCGGAATTAAGAACAAGAATCGAATGTTTCAATCTCACAACAAGTATGAAAAATATGCACAAGAGATTTTGTTAACGAGGAAACCCAAACTGGGAAAAACCCCGGGACCTAGTCCAGCAAAAATTCACTAAAAGTTATTGAAAACTTACAACCCGATTTACCACTCGATGGACACGAATTACGACTCCCTCTACGCTCCAACAGCTACGGTGTACAGTTCTTCCACAAATTCGAACTCCACGAATTTGCCTCTTAGTAAATGTTGATGCGTCTCCAACTTGAACTCCACAAGTCCCGCACCTTGAACCAATACTTGACTCCTCAAGTATATCACCACAAGCTTGAACCTTCAAGCTCAATCACCGGAAATCCACCGGTAACAAAAACAGAGTTTTGGTTTTGAAATGGGAAGGATTTGAACCAATTTCAACAAGCTTGAGAGCTAAAAGATTAGAGTTGAAACTCTTCAAGAACTTGTTGATTAATAGGGTGAATGGTTGATTGAATACTGAAGATTCAACCCCTATTTATAGTGAAGATGTCCAGCTCAATCCTAGACTAAATTATTAGTTCTAGGTCTAATGGTAGACACCATTATTGGGGATGAGAGAATAATATATTCAGCCTCTCATTCCACTTAGAGATGTTTCCCACGCTCAATTATCTCCCTAAAACAAGGCTTAGAGGGAGATGAGCAATAATGTGTTAGAAAGTTACTTTACAGCTCAGAAAATCGCACTCAGAAAAACGAATCTGGGCGTCGATTTCGAAATCAAGCCTGTCGGTTTCGAAACCAGCATGTGGTTTCGAAACTGACTGAATTGGTTTCGAAACTAACAAGCTCCTGTGATGGTTATTGCCTTTTGGTTTCGAAACCAACATGTTTGATTTCGAAACCAAACTTCATCTGAAGATAGATGAAGTTTGGTTTCGAAACCAAACTGTTTGGTTTCGAAACCAAAATTCATCTGAAGACAGATGAGTTTTGGTTTCGAAACCAACAGTTTTAGTTTCGAAACCAAACTTCATCTGTCATCAGATAAAGTTTGGTTTCGAAATCAAACTAAGGTTGATTTCGAAACAGACTTTTCCCTATATAAAATAATACCATCAATGCAGTTGGTTTCGAAACCAAACTTCTTGGTTTCGAAACCAACACTGTCCAGATTAAAAATTTATCTTTTAAAACACATTTTATCAAGAGTAAACAGTGTGGGAAACACTCTTAGCAATCTAACCACCTATGGTACTTAGTGTTCTAAGTCACTTACCATCCTAGGATGTCTTCCGGTGGTGTGTTGAGTTCTTCGGAGTCTTTGTAGATTTCTTCTCTTTCAACTGAAGTGTACCGAGACTCACTAGACTCTAACTCAAGTTACATTGACCATCTTGAGTTTACCTTTGACACGAAATTCGACAAACATAAAAACATGGACCTTTCATCCTCCTTGAAGTTGTCTCTCTCTCTCTCTCTCTCTCTCTCTCTCTCTCTTGCCCTAGCTGATTCACCCTCTCTTGCTCTCCCTCACTCTTGGTCGATTAAAACAAAAGAGTTAAATTGGGTTAGTTTATATTTATAAATAATATAAATCCAAACCTACTAAGACTCTAAATGGGGGCCCTTAACAAAAGTGGGTTGCCCCCCCACCCAATATTAGTAATTTAAGAATGAGGGTATTACACCGAACTCCTCATCACAAAAAACCTCTTACTTTCTAACACTTCTAATCCCTTAAATAGTTGGTCGAAATTATACCAATAAAAAATGGATAGATTATAAAGTTTAAAATTTGTATCAAATTTTGGTAAGATTAGTAAAATTTAGAATAATGTGATTTTTGTTGAGGATTATCTACAAGGTAAAGAGATCATTCCTACAAAAAATTCATCTATTGGGTTATATCTATGTGGGCCTACGTAATAGTGTAAACAAAAGAAAAAGAGTGTTGTTAAAGGAGTTCCTCAAAATGTTTGGGGGATGGACAAGTTAAATGATACGTACCTATATCAAGGGTTGGATTTTCTTCGAGGGAAATTCAAGAATACCTCCGATTTTGGTTCACTTCGAGGGGAACCGAGACATCCATTGCTAACAAAGTTAACAAATTAGTTTTTAGATTAATTTCTCATACCTTAATTAGCATTTCTACAAGAGATTTATAGATCTCTTCCACGGTTACACAACTACTCCTACATAATAGCCATTATCCTTAAAAATAGAAACAACCTAAAACTACCCATAAAAATCCATGTACACCCTAATTCAATAGCGCCATATGGCATAGAAATAAGATAAATACAAAAAGAGGAAGGTTATTGCACCCCCTCTTAAAACGCCCCTTTATAATGTCCCCGCCTATGGGGCCCACATGTGATACATCTTGGGGATGATTTTTGGAAATAATGATCCACATGGTGAGGAGAACATACTTACCTGAAATCAGCTTGTTCTAAAACTTCCAATCCCAAATTCGTCTGTTCTACATCAACGGTAAAAAAAGAATTTAAAACTTACCAAATTTTTAAGGGCTAATTTGAAGGGGTTAGAAATTTTAGAACGAACAGATTTTTTAAAGGAAAACATCCTCTGAAAAAATCAGCCCCTCGATGCATCATATGTGGGCCCCACAGGTGGGGGCGTTATAAGAGGGGATGCAATAACTGTTAGGATCTCCGCCCGCTGAATGCTTAGGATTCACCACAAACAATGACAAGCAAATACTAACACAAAAATAATAGAAAAAAGAGATAAAAGAAAACACACCACAAACGATTTACGTGGTTCACCACTATTTGGCTACGTCCACGGCAAAGAACAACTTCTTTCACTAAGATCAAAGGGATTACAAAGCAAGCCACACTTAACTATTCTCACAAGCTTCTCTCTAGCTTGCTTCTCAAACTTCTCTCTCTACAATATTGCTCTCACAATATTCTCTCTATCCTCAGATTCACAACCCTTTCAAGAGATCTCACACTCTCAATGTTGTTTTTCTGAATGCTTTAGGCTAATGCCCTGCTCCTATATTTATAGCCTCCAATAGGTATCCCAGTCCTAGAAGGAAAAGGGAATCCTAACTAAATATTAAAAAGAAACCCACCTAAAATAGCAGTTCCCTTAAATACAAGAGAAAAGAAGTTTCTAAAACCTTCATTGATTTTTCTAAAACTTCACAAATCTCCACCTTTTGGAAAAACTCTACTTCACGTACCCGTTCTTCTTTTCACGCTCATCATCGTCACCTTTTGGTAAAATACTTGCAGCTTTATCTTCAATCTTCTTTGATCCCTTTTATCTTCATCTTATTGTTGTCTTTGCACTTCATCATCAATCATCAACATTGAGTAACTCCCAAGTTGCTCTCCACTTTAGGAATAACACTAACATCATCATCAACCATCGCATTAACATCATCATCTTCAGACTTGCACATCTCAAACACAGCATATGTTTGAGCCACATCTTCTTTCTTCAACATCTCCTCTTCTACTACTTTGGTAGACTTCATTACTGGCTTCCACTCCTTTGCAACTCTTATAATTGCTCCACCTGCTCTATCAACTCTACTAGCTCCAACGGCCTTACTAACTGCTCCAACTGCTCCACCAAAACTTGTATTCCCTAAAAGGACATACAAATTATCAACTCTCTTTGCCATTAACATGATACGAGAATTCCTTTTAACTTTTATGAGCCCATAATACACATTAACCTGACAACCCTTCAAATCTAGCGCACCCAAGGATATCACATTCCTTTTCACACTAGGAACATGATGCACACCTGTCAATCTCCTCAACAAACTATTTATGGTCCTGATTTTAATTGTTCTAATCCCTACCACATCACACAACACATTGTCACCCATAAAGACTTTACCAACTACAGGTGTATAGAAGGTAAACCACTCTCTATGAGGACATATATGATAGGAACAAGCAGAATCAAGAATCTATTCTTTCGCTTTCGTTTCTTTATCGATAATTGACAGGACCTCTCCACAATCCTCATCATCTAACTTTCCAATAGCTATAGTAGTCGCTGCCTTCTCCTGCTCTTTCTTTTTCTTCTCAGGACAGTTTCTATCATATGCCCTTTCACTCCACAATAGAAACATTCCAACTCCATGATTGGTTTCCTTTCTTTTGAGGCTTCACCCTTCTATGTACCACTTCCACTCTTCTTCCCTCCTTGAACAAACAGACCTAGTGACTTATCACGTTTCTCTTCCGCTTCTTCAAACTTTTCATCGGAGAATATAGCACTCTTTGCTTGTTCTGAAGTGATAGTGTCTCTAACGTAAAGTAGAGTCTTAATCAAGTACTTATGAGTACGGCGTAATGACGCAAGCAAAAGAACTGCTTTATCCTCATCCCCCAACTTAATGCCAACATTAGATAAATCAAAAAGAACTCGTTTAAACTCACTTAGATGGGTGTGTAAATCTACACCCTATTCTCTTACGAAAGAATACATCTGTTGCTTCAAAATCAATCAATTGGTGAGACTTTTACCAATGTAAAGGTCCTCCAACTTCTTCCATAAATCTATTGCAGACGTTTCCTCCATCACATCATACACAACTTCATCAGACAATCCCGAACGTATAGTACTTACCGCTCTTGAATTGATATTCACCCACTTTTCATCATCCATCTTTGCTGGCTTCTTTTCTTTCCCACGCAACACATCATCTAGTCCTTGTTGAACCAAGGCATCTTTCATCCGAAGTTTCCATAAGGAAAAGTTCTTCCTTCCATCAAATTTCTCTATTACCACCTTCCCATCTCCAATCGTAGCAAAAGCCGCCATTGTTGATCAACCAAAAGCTCTGATAACAATTGTTAGGATTTTCGCCCGCTGAATGCTTAGGATTCACCACAAACAATGACAAGCAAATACTAACACAAAAATAATAGAAAAAAGAGATAAAAGAAAACACACCACAAACGATTTACGTGGTTCACCACTCTTTTGCTACGTTCACGACAAAGAACAACTTCTTTCACTAAGATCAAAGAGATTACAAAGCAAGCCACACACTCAACTACTCTCACAAGCTTCTCTCTAGCTTGCTTCTCAAACTTCTCTCTCTACAATATTCTCTCTATCCTCAGATTCACAACCCTTTCAAGAGATCTCACACTCTCAATGTTGTTTTTCTGAATGCTTTAGGCTAATGCCCTACTCCTATATTTATAGCCTCCAATAGGTATCCCAATCTTAGAAGGAAAAGAGAATCCTAACTAAATATGAAAAGGAAACCCACCTAAATAGTAGTTCCCTCAAATACAAGAGAAAAGAAGTTTCTAAAACCTTAATTGATTTTTCCAAAACTTCACAAATTGTCCTTATACAAAAACCTAATGAAAATAGACTTCTTTCAAAACCCCACTTCTTCAAATAACCCCACGTTGGACCCACCTATGTAATATTTGCACTAGGGGAATCCAGTCACGTAACAATCCATCCCTCCTTTGGAAGGACCTTACCCTCAAGGTCATCCACAAGATTAACAAATACTCCACACTTGGATCCCAAATCATGCTCCCATTAGAAGGTTAAAAGATGATCCAAAAATTGATTAGAGGTGTGATGTGCTCATAATGCCATTGTTCACCCTGACCCATTAATTTCTTAACATGAAAGGGATGGATATGCTTGTTTTGCAACAATTGATCCTTTGCAAAATCATTAAACACTAGATTAGAGATTTGAAGAATGCTTCCATCCCTAATGTTTGGATCTTCCTCATCAACTCTAGAATTATTGGTAATAAGATCCTCAATGAAACCAATATGATGCGATCTGTAAGACACACCTTGCAGCTTTAAGTCGTCATGTTGGCGATGTAATGACTCATCAAAAACAACTGATGTATTTAGTTCATCATTATCATCATCTTGTGCATGTGATGTTGCTTCTTCTTCTTTCTTGATTGACATCTTTTGGATTAGTAAATCCAGTTTCTTCAAAATTTCATTGCAAATGTTATGAATTTCTTTCCACGTTTTTGTTCCACAGATGCCAGAGGTTGGCACTGATACCACTTTGATACAATCTCGAAGATCGTATCTAAAAAAATTAAATAAAATTAGAAAAATAGAAGATTAGAAGAAGAAGGATAAGATTCAGGCTAATGGAGGAGCCTGTGACCTCAATATTTTAGGGCTGATTACGGAGCCCTTGACCTCCAACCAACACAAAATGTGTTTAGTCTCCAATATTTTTCTTTTCCCTTTTTATTAATCCAATAACTCCTTAAATAGAGTTTAGCAGTTACAAGCAACTCAAGTGAACACTACTCACGTACCCAAAATATCCCTAAAATTAAGGAACTTTACCCACTAACAAATAACAACTAAACTAATTAAACCCAATTTTATCAAACCCCTAAATTCCTAAAATATAGTTAACACTTTAACTAACCATAACTCCACACAAAAATGTGGAAGACTAATTCTAATAACAACCCGTATCATTCTTCACCCCTCGATGTGCACCAGAAAAATCATTATCCCAATTGCAACTAAAGTATTTCACACCATTAATCTTTTTATATACGTTCTTCTGAGAAGAATCATACTGTAGAATTTTTCAATTTAGACCAAAGAGTCTTTCAGCAAACACATTTCTGAGGACAAAATGGAGGTTTTTCCAACACTAAAATTGACAATTTTATCTCGGTAATGGAACTTGTAATGTTTTTCATAATTTGTAGTTGCGATTCCATCAACGCGAGTATTTCAATTTGAATTTACTGTAAATCTTCACTCAAGACTTCGTAGATCTCCATCTAAGTGTGATGCATGCCAATTCGAAGATCGAACTACTCTGATACCAAATGATACGTACTTATATCAAGGGTTGGAGTTTCTTCGAGGGAAATCCAAGAACACCTTCGATTTTGGTCACTTCGAGGGGAATCGAGACCTCCATTACTAACAAAGTTAACAAATTAGTTTTTAGATTAATTTCTCATATCTTAATTAGCATTTCTACGTGAGATTTATAGATCTCTTCCAAGATTACACAACTACTCCTACATAATAACCAGTATCCTTAAAAATAGTAAGAACCTAAAATAACCGTTATCCAAATGGTACGTACCTATATCAAGGGTTGGAATTTCTTCAAGGGAAATCCAAAAACACCTTCGATTTTGGTCACTTCGAGGGGAACCGAGACCTCCATTGCTGACAAAGTTAACAAATTAGTTTTTAGATTAATTTATCATATCTTAATTAGCATTTCTACGTGAGATTTATCGATCTCTTCCACAATTACACAACTACTCCTACATAATAGCCATTATCCTTAAAAATAGCAAGAACCTAAAACTACCCATAAGAACCCACTTACACCCTAATTCAATAGTTCCATATGGCATAGAAATAAGATAAATACTAAAGACCTAATTAAAATAGACTTCTTTCAAAACCCCGCTTCTTCAAATCACCCCATATGGGACCCACCCATGTAATATTTGCATAAGGGGAATCTAGTCATGTAATATTTGCACAAGGGGAATCCAAATTATTATTCATTTTTACTAGGGGTGGTATGGGGGTAAACTAACCTAACACCCACTTTGTCTCTTCACCTCACTAAAATTAAATAGTATACCCCACCCCTACCAACATCACCATCATCTTCACCACACCTCCACCTCCAGCCACCTCCATCGCCGACCACTTCTTCTTTTTCTTCTTTCTCTACCGTCGGCCACCACTGCCACCACTGCCACAACTGCCACCACTGCCTGCCACTTGAAAAGGAAAAAAATAAAATTTTTAGATCTGAAGAGGTAAAGGTGAGAGATAGAGTGAGAGAGAGAGGGTGGCGAAAAAGGGGGAAGAGAGAGAGAAAGAGGGATGAGAGAGAGAAGGGGGGACAGAGACGTGATGAAGAAGAAGAAAAAGAAAGTAGAAGAAGAAAGAAGAAAAAAGAAAAAAAAGAAAGAAGAAAAAGAAAGAAGAAGAAGAAAAAAAAAAGAAGAAGAAAGAAGAAGAAGTGGTCGGAGGTGTAGGGGTGGCCGGCGGTGGAGTGGTGGTGACCGGAGGTGGGATTGTGGGTGTATTTTTTGTTGGGATATTTTTTAGGGTTGGGGAGTTTTTAAGGGTTATGGTGTTTTTTGAGTTGGGTTGAAAACTATCAACCCTGATACGTCCATGATTCTTTCATGTAATATTCATCAAATTTCGTTTCAAATTTAACTCAAGAAGGTCAATGTAACTTGAGTTAGAGTTAGTGAGTCGTGGTTCAGTTTGTTGCGAAGAAAAGACTTCAAGAAGCTCAACTCACCACTGGAACTCATCTTCAGATGGTAAGTGACTTAGAAATCCAATACCATAGGTGGTTAGTTCTAATTGGATCATATAAGAAAGTAAAAAATGGTAAAAGATGTCAAAACCCCTTAAAATTTGTATTTGAAAGAATGCTGTCAGAAAGCCATGCTTTTAAGGGAAATTGTGACTTTTTGTTCTGTGAACAGAAGTTGGTTTCGAAACCAAAGCTGAAAAATGCTGACTGATGGTTTTGCTTTTGAAACCAACATAGTTGGTTTTGAAACCAAAGTTGCTGAAAGCTAACATATCGAAACCAAAGTTGCTAAAAGCATTCCAGGCCTTTTTGGTTTCGAAAGCAATTTGCTGGTTTCGAAACCACCGCCCAGATCCGCGATTCTAGGCTATATTTTTCAGTTGAAAAGTTATTTATTTGAGGTGTTTTCACCCTTGCTTGCTTTTGGAAAGATCTTATGAGCATGGTAAACATTTCTAAGTGGGTGAGGGTGTCATAGACTAGATCTAAGAACAGCACTCATTGTTAATGGTGTGTTCTAGATCTAGAAATGCATTCATAATACTTAGTATATTTCAGATCTAGATTTGGAAATCACCATTATAAATGGGGTTGATTCATTCTTGTTTCAACGAACCATTCACCCTATTCATCAACAAGTTCTTGGAGAGTTTCAACTCTAAACCTTTAGCTTCCAAGCTTGTTGCACATCGTTTAATCCTTCCCATTTTAACCCAAAACGTGAGTTTTGTTGCCGATGGATTTTCGGTGGTTGAGCTTGAAGATTCAATACTTGTGGAGTGGAGAATTGGTTCAAGGTGCGGGACTTGTTGTAATGCCCCAATTTGAAACTCAGATCTCTAGGAGATTGAATCGCATCTCAAGGCATTAGGTTTACTATACCAGGTGATTAAACAGTACTAAAATAAACCTAAATAAAGGTTTATGAACCTAAATCAGAGTTAAGCTATTCTAGTTCGTCAGAACTTTAATCACCTTAAAATATAGTTAGGCCCAACAGAAAATTCGCTAAAGTTTTCCCTGTATTTTTAGGGTCTGAAACCTGTCATAAACCTGTAGAAGAGATGATTTATCCAGAATAAATATTTTCTAAATCATTTCATTCATCTACAATTGTCATATCATCTCACCATGTCCAATCAACCCTATTCATCAATATAAAATACCTAGCCATCCACTAGGCTAGATCCAAACCATAATTCTAAAACGATCTCTCGCTTTTAATAAAATAACACAGATAAGATTTATCAATGATACAATATAATCATAAGTGTATTTGTTTTATATTATATAGTTCAAAAATATATATACAAAGCAAGGAAAATAAACTGCACCATTACTAAATAATTACAACACCTCAAGTATAATAAACCTGAGGTAGATACTCTCCCTATACCTGCCTCCTCAAATCACTCAATATCCAATCATTCATTGTCTCCTCGATTTCCTGAGCAAAAAGCCTAGTGAGAACTTATACTACTAACAGGTAGTCACTAATATGAATTTAAGACAATGCAGGTTTTAAAAGAAAACTGAGAAATCATAAAACAGTAATATAAAAGCATTTGGTACCTTTATTACAACATAAATCGAAAACCATTCACATATACATACTACTTATAAACATAAACAAAGCATCTTTCACCTTCATAATACTGGTAATGTAGTCATCCTAGAGTGGAGAGGAAACGACTAGATGTTTCAGCTCTTAGTCAGTGAGCAAAATCGTATTCCAACTTAACCGATATGGAACCCCATCGTTAATTCCTGATTTCTGACCGAGCGCTGATTTATCGGTTTTTGTGAGAAGCACACTGGCTCATGATTTGAGTTCAGGTGGACCCTTAACCATAACTTGTCAATGTAGCCATTGTCGCGGTGGTCAGCCGTTTGACTTGTGTAGATATCTTAATGATCATTAAAACAATCCAGGAGTTGTTACGCTCCTCAAGTCTTCGCCTAGTCTAGGCAGCATGTAACCTCACCATTTCTAGATTCGTACAAAAAACCTATACAAACATGGTTTTCCATAAAAGAGAACTGAAATAACTTAGATTTCAATAATTTTCTTATATCATGAGAGTCCCATTCCTGTCATGAGACGGAAAAACATAATGAAAATACGGAACAAATCATTATTTTTAGGAAAACTTTAATGATTTGCTTGTGTAGGCATTACAAATCAATTTTCGAATCACCAAAAGATACATAATATAATAATATAAGTTTTAGTAGTAGAAAATATTTTTTCCTATAAAAACTAACAACTATGCATATGTTGTAATCTCCCATCTAATAATTACATAATCCGAGGAAAGCAGGTAGTAATATTATAATCCAGGGAAAGCCGGTAGTAATAATATAATCCGGAGAAAGCCGATAATAATCATAGCCGGGGAAAGGCCCAGCATAACATATATAACCTAGGGAATCACCAACATATACCAAACAACTGGGAACCTCCATCCCACTCATCATCTTAAAACAACTGTACACCTCTCCCAACGGATGGAAAGAACTAAAATATATATTAAGAACCCCAAAATCCATTTGGTTTTAGAAATATACCCATCCCCAAAGCTCAGTAACGAGTGAATCTCGATTCTTTTGAAAATATAGTTTATTTAACTATAAGTAAGAAAAGAATCATCCATATATTTATATATGTATATAACTCATTCATATATATAATTATTAGAAATCTAGTTATTTTAAAAATAACTATTACTGTTTTACATCACTATGTAAACCTATACTTTTGGAGAATCATTTTCACATCAATACGACATCACAAATAAATCATGCATGCTTTGCTTAATAATTACATTTGATTTACAAATCTAAACCCTATCAAAAGCATTGAAAGTACTTTAATGGCTACAAGAAAGTATTTATAAGTTCCTACCTCAATTCCTACGAGGCTAGCTCTTTACTACGTGTTCGACTCCAATTAGTGTACTGGTCTTAGTACACACTTCCCAGTTGAAAACAACATTTAATTCACCTCAGAATTCCTAACTATTCACATTAATCTCGTACAAAATAGTTTGGTAATCTAAAAACCTAAATAGTCTCTACAAGGTCCAAATACCTTTAATCATTCTCTCTTAACACCTACAAACCTTTAATCAGTGAACACACCTTATCGGATCAAATTTGGGCTTTAAGAAAGACTAATAATCTCATCACAGATAAGTTTCCAACAACTAAAAGGCTTTAAAATTTCCAGCCTAAATTCCATTAATTTTCTAACATCCAAACATCCAAAATCTGAAATTATTAGGGACATCTTAAAGTTGAGGGTTTCCAAAATTCCCAAACTTAGAAATCTGATTTAAATAATTCCTCTGAAATTGAGAAATTGGGAATTTCTATTCACTTAACATCAATTAAGATGAAACCCAAATACCTCAAAATCATTGAATCTGAAATTCAATTTTTAATATGTCACAACTAACAAAATCAGTTTACTAAAATTTAACCACAGAGATCAAAATCAATTTCAAGTTCTTTAAATAAATCCCAAACTAAATCCTTATCAAATTTAAGGGTTAATTTCTTCAAAATCATAACCCAAAGAACCTGAATTATAATGACTTTTGAACTGATTTAATCAACTACATAATTAGCCGTATAACAAAACTATCTCTAAGAAATTAACTAACCTATTATCTATAACCTAATAAGTAATCTATCATAATAAGGGGAATTCCACTAATTCAAACTTACTCAAACACAATTTCAGCAAGAGGAATAGTAAATTAAGGGTTTGGGATTTCCAATTTTTACCTCCATGTCAAGAATTTCTAGCTAAGATCAAGGACCAACTTCATTTTCATCTTCTTCTCCAACTGTTTCTCTCTCTCTCTCGACCATCGTCGTCATCGTCGTCATCATCATCACCATCGTCATCTTCTTCATCCTCTTATTCTTCTCTCTACCGTCATCTCTCTCTCTCTCTTTGTGGTCTCCCTCTTTCTCCCTTCCTTTCTTTCTTTCCTTTCTTCTCTTTCTTTTTCTCCTCCTCCTTCCACTTCTCTCCACCGTCTCTCTCTAACTCTCCTAATTTCTCCCCCTCTTTCTTTCTCTCTTACTAAATCTCTTAACTCTCTAACTCTCTAACTATCTCTATCCTATTCTTTAGCTAACTCCTTAACTCTACTGATTTAACAAAAACCATACGGTGGATCTCAAAGAGAAGTCTAAACTAATTAGTTAGAAGATATCTATAAGAAAAACATTTTGTTGTACGATGACGTACACAAATTTTGTACATACTATATACAAAGGTGGGTTTATGGGTAAATTTTGGCAGGTCGAACAATGGGAATGGGTTGCGAGTCTGTTTACAGATTCCTTTTCAACCCATTGACCCAAAAACTGGGCCAAAATCACGGTTTGCATATTGACCTTGGTCAAAATCGCGTCAAACTCTCGATATTGGTCAAACTCGCGTTCCGGGCATCGTATCGGCCTCATTGGTGTCTGAATTTTGCCTGTGAGTAGTTGAAATTCGATAACTTTTCGAGATCTATCAACTCGTATGGTTAGATTCTTCAAATTTTGTACATACTATATACAAAGGTGGGTTTATGGGTAAATTTTAGCGGGTCGAACAACGGGAATGGGTTGCGGGTCTGTTTACAGACCCTTTTTAACTGATTGACCCAAAAACTTGGTCAAAATCGCGGTTTGCATATTGACCTTAGTCAAAATCGCGTCGAACTCTTGATATTGGTCAAACTCGCGTTCCGGACATCGTATCAGCCTCATTTGGTGTCCGAATTTCGCGCGTGCATAGTCGAAATTCAATAACTTTTCGAGATCTATCCATTCGTATGGTTAGATTCTTCAAATAATCCTCCGATCGAAAACTCATTATTTAATTTCAAGTTTAATTATTTTAACACTAAGCTTAATTATTCTAATAATTAATTAGCTTCACGGTCAAAGCGTTAGACTAGACTCTATTTGACTCAACTTGACATTGACCAGTCAACTAAATTATTTTGGGTCGCTACACATGTGGAGGTCAATTTGGAGACGCATCATTTTGTGGGAGGCATTGGTTCGTGGATTCGGATTGTATGTGCAACTCATTCACATTGGCTTGGTGGACTCCAAGTTGTATGCGTGAGAGTTGATAATCAACTAAGAGGCAAATTCGTGGAGTTCGAATTTGTGGAAGAACTATACACCGTAGCTAATCGGAGCGTAGAGGAAGTCGTAAATTATGTCCATCGAGTGGTAAATCGGATTGTAAGATTTCAATAACTCTTAGTGGATTTTTGCTGGACTAAGTCTCGGGGTTTTTCCCAGTTTGGGTTTTCCTCATTAATAAAATCTCTTATGCATATTTTCATACTTGTTCTGAGATTGAAATATTCGATTTTTGTTCTTAATTCCGCATGTTAAGAATCGAATAAGTCAATAATCTTGCCAGAGATTTTTTGCTTTATTCCTTATCACTACTTAAAATTAAATTAGGTGATAGTGTGATCCTTAACCACAGTAACATAAACATACGGTTTAATCCAACTAAACCGTAGGGCATTTATACTTTCAAACCCATTTTTAGATGACCATCCCTAAGTAAAACTAAATCCATCTCCCAACCAACTTAGACAATCTAGTCCATCCCCCAATCTTGTCCATCCCCCGAACATTTTGAGGAACTCCTTTAATATCACTCCAGAAAAAAAGGGCTTTAAAAGGCTTTCACATGATGACGATGATGAGTGATTGAGTGTCGCAATTGATTGCAATTTTGTACAACTACCCTCTGTCATCAAGCCATCGGGGGTTATTCGGTTGAAGGCTAAAGGGTTGTGGGTTCACTCTATAACATTGGGTCTGGTGTCACCCCCTTAAAAACATTTGTAGTAGTTTTGAGCCATTGTAAAATTGTAGTTTGAGCCGTTGCAACATTTCAATAGTGTTCGGCAGTGTTGAGGTTCTCAAAATTCGTGACCATGACCGAGCCTATGCCTGGAAAATCTTAAACTAACCTAACCCAATATCGGGTTGGTTGGGCTCAACTCGTCCAACTTTCACCCCCTCTATATGATAATTCCTACACAACCTTCCTTAAAACCACCGTGATTTTCTAGTTATGGACCATTTCTAACTTTGCACGGTTATGATCCGTTGTAGATTGTCAACAAGTATGGAAGAACACCTAACCTAACCCAACATCTTCGTGGTCACGAGTTGGTCGGGCTCAATCCGTCCAACTTTTAACCCTACCTTATATGATAATTACTGCACGACCCTCCTTAAAACCACAGTGACTTACTAATTATGGACCATTACTAAATATTCAACAATTAGGAACCGTTGCAGATTGTCAACAAGTGGCAAAACTTTGCAGCGGTTGGACACTATTGAAATGTTGCAACGACTCAAACTACAATTTAGCAACGGCTTAAAACTATTGCAAATTTTTTTAAGGGGTGAAAGTTTAACTATAAAAATAGATATACTGAAAAGTTTAAAATTTGAATCAACTTTTTGTCGGGTTAGAAAAACTTAGAATGATGTGATCTTTGGCAAGGATTATCTACAAGGTTAGGAGATCATCCCTACAAAAAATCATTCCTTTGGTTATATCCATGTAGGACCACATAATAGTGTAAACGAAGTGTAAAAATAAATAAATAAAATTAGTTAAACCGAATAAGAAGCAGGAATGCATGATAGGTCCAAAATTCCCTTTGAAAGGCTTCCACATGATGACAATGACAAGGGATTGAGGTGGGATGAGTGTTTCAATTGATTGCGATTTCGTACAACCACCCTCCGACGATAAGCCGTTACGAGCCCCCCACACGCGCTGCATGCATGTTAATTGGGTGTCCATCCTCCCCACACGCGCTTTGCGTATGTGGTTTGATGTCTAAACGCGTTATGCACTATTCTCCACACGCGCGCATCGCGTGCATGACAAACTCATTTTGGCCCCTCGCATGCATATGCGCGTGTGAGTTGCCAAATTATGTGGCGCTTTATTATTAAAAGAAATAAGATTGCAGATGATTCCACTGGTGCTGATGTATAGTTTGATATCATCTGACGTTAAAAAGATCAAACACGTTATACGCTCGACAAAATCAGTTCTTAGATTCACTCCACATAGGCGCACAAACACGTGTAAGTCAAATATAAGAATAAAATAGGTATTATGCAGACCAACTGGTGATTATATATATTTTATTGTGATGTAGAGGGTAAGGAGATCATTGTCCAAAAAAATAGCACTTAGACCAACTCCATGCGACACCAATAGCAAGCGTAAACCAAGTGTAAATAAAAAATAATGACATAACATGTATTTTGAAAAAAATTAAAATTTTAAAAAAAATACGGACGAAGGTACGCAACCTACTTCCATCTGCCCCCAAGAAAGCCAGCCCGCCTCCTCTATCCTCCCAACTCTCTCCTCTTTTCGCTTCTATTTTAATTCAATGATTCCATTTGGCTAAGCTTAAGCCACTAAAACCAATAGAATAGTAATTTTTTGATGGGCTTTGCCTTGGCTCGACTTAAGGCAGAGCCCCATGATAGATAAGATGCGCTATATGGTTGAAGGTTTGTGGGTTCACTGTTTAGGAAATAACATTGTGTTTGATATTACCCCTTAAAAAATCACAAAATTGGGCTAGAAGCCTTGATTCTCTAACGATTTCATGGAGAGGACGATCACTTTTTGTTTTATAAGGTTCGTCCCTCCTTATTAACATTTTGTCAATGGAGGGTTTGTTTTGATTTTTTTGTCTTAATACTAACATATTTTCATACATAAACTACTCTTATCTATTATAATATTCTGTAGGAGAAGCCTTTTTGTGCCATGTCTCTCTTACAAGCATTCTCCTTATATCATTCCACGTGTCACTCTCTCTCAAATCTTTTTCTCCCTAAAAATTCTCTCTTTAAAAATTTATAGTAATTATAATCTTAAATGAACTAAAATTTTAATTATAATAAATCTCTTTCTCCCTAAAAATTCCCTCCTTATAAATTTATAGTAATTAAAATTCTAAAACCACTAAACTTTCTAATTATCTAATAAAAAAATTTTTTTTTTTTAAAAAGTCCCCGTGCAAGCACGGGATATATGGACTACTGCCTATTTAAAGTGTAAACTTTAACTATTTTGTTTTATGGGGAGTGGTGACGTGGCAGAGAGAAAATAATGCTTTTAAAAATTTAAAATGCTATAACTTTTAATCTACATATTAGAATTTAACAAAATTTATATTTTGGAAAGCATTTTTCAAGATCTTCAAAATGAGACAACAATATCAAATTCAAAAAGAAAAAAAAACTTAATTACTCAACTATGCAAACAGATTTCATAATAAAAAACCTAGAAATTATGTAAGTTGTAATTTACATAGGCTATTTTGTATACTTTTGAGAATCTGCACTTTTTTAAGCCTCTATACAAACATATTGATAGTAAAAGAAACCCAAAAATTGTATTTGCATAGTTAAAAACCTATGCAAATTATAATTTTTATAGGCTATTCTTGCATACTTTGAGCATCTGCACATTTTTAAGCATCTGTACAAAAATATTGCATAGTAAAAAACTCAAAAATTGTGTTTGTATAGTAAAAAACTTATGCAAGTTGTAATTTGCATACAATTTGAGTTTTTATAGCTTCGTAAATGGGTTTTTATTTTTTGAATTTGGTGTTAATGTCTGATCTTGTTTTAAAGATCTTGAAAAATACTTTCTAATGGTATAAATTTTGTTCAAATCCGATTTATATTTTAAAAATTGTGGCCATTTTTATGTTAAAATTAATTAAAAAGGGTTTGCTAATGTGCACCGCTGTTATTTAGCAGAGTGTTTTTATGTCTTTTTGCACGCAGCTAACATGCGTCGAGGACTATCTGTGCATAAAAAAATGCCTGTCTTCTCCGTCATTTTTTTTCCCATGCAAGGTATGTGACTCATATTCTTGAATAACATTTGTTGCTAAACTGCAACGTTGTCCAGCCGCTGCAAAGTTCTGCCACAGATTTGTTGACAATCTGCGACGAGTCATAACTGTGGCAAATTTGAAAAAGGTCCACAACCGTTTCAAAATCGAAAAATCATAGAAAATCAATGTGGTTTTAAAGAGGGTATGAGAAATATCATATAGAGGTTTATAGAGCATTATTTAGTGAGAGCAGTTCCAGTGCCCTCACTATAATGCCCTCACTTGCACCATGAATCGTGACCGTTCAATTGCGCCTTCTCAACGCTCTAGATTATCGTTGATATGGCAACACTAACTAGATAAAACCCGACCCGTTTCTTATATCGAGGTGCTCAGTCTGAACAGTTAGACAGATGTTGGCCCTTTCTTACACTTTTCTCTCTCTCTCGAAGCTTCTCTCCTTTGCTCTCTTTTCTCTCTCTTCCCCTCCATTCTCTGAAAAAACTTCCTCCATTATCAATGGAGAAACTAGAGGTGTTAAAAGGGGCGGGTCGGCACGACACAGCTAAAAGGCAGCACGGCACAACACGACATGATTAAAAAGCGGCGCGACATGGCACGACTAAGGAAGCGAGCCATGCCTTGCCGAGCACTTGAGCACGTTAGCACGAACACGACACGAACACGATTATGGCACGACACGACACGATTACGACATTGTTTTAATGAATTAGTATATAAAACCTAAGTATATAAGCAACTAAAGGCAGTACCTAAGATGGTTGAAGTGTTTACCTTGTTCACCAATGACCAAGGTTCAAACCTTTGTAGCAACAAGTTTTTTAAAAAAAACAATTTTGCAATCCATTACTAATGCCTATTGGGCTAAATGGGCTGGCACGGACACGGCACAGCACGACCCATTAGCACGCCGTGCCTGCTGGGCCTGGTGCCGTGCTGACACGACCCGTTTAACATCTCTAGGAGAAATAAACTTAATTTTTAATTCCACTTATTTTAAAAAAAAACTAATTTTCGTAGCCGACCTCAAGCACTTCAAAATCTCTCGTCTTTCTTTAACAGTGATGAAAGTTAGCTTTGGAGCCATATCTACTAATTGTGTGTTTAGGATGTGTCACTTTTTAGAAACGATCTTCATCTTAAGCTCATCTCTTAATTTTACTAGTAAGTCTGAAGTGGCCAGATCGAATGACAATTACTTGATGAGTTTAATTATATATGGCGACCACTAAGCTAATTAATTAATGGATCTGATTAAGCTTCTCTACTTCAAAATCAAAACTATTTTTGGATCTCTATTTTGGTACGATGCGCCAGGTTCTTTTCAAATCCATTAATTAATAAGTATGATAGAATTCCCCAGAAGATTCAGATCTCGTCTCCATCACTAGGAATTGGGTTTTTCCCAATTTAATTTTTATAATGTAATTAAAATATTTTTTTAGATGTTTAGGCTTTTTTGTTTTTAATTTAATTTTTTTGGTTAAATTAAGATAAATAAATTAGATAGAAAACGACGGCATCCAATCAAATAAATTGGGTCAAATTAAGCCCAATATGTCATCTCCTTCCCCACTCCTTCGCTTTTTCCACAATCGTTTATAAACCTAAACCATATCTGCAACTACCTCGGCGACGACCCTCTTTCTTACTCTTCTTCTTCAAGCCTTTAAATGATTTTCTGTTAAACGAACTAGGCATTGAAAGTACGATTTTGTATTAATAAAACGGCATCACTGACACAAATTCCCTAAACTTGAAATGGTTTAAAGCAACAAAAGTTTTTTTTTTTACTTTACATATTTTTTTCAATTTGGCTAGAAGTTGCTGATTTATCAAAGTTTACTCGTCAACTATTGGAAGATTTGTAATCAATATTTTATTTTACATTAGCCGCTCCAAGAATCAGTTGCAATAGGTTGATTTTGAGCTTCTCATCGGCATGATGACACCATTTTCAACATACAAATTCAGCATTTCAGTGTAGATTTTGGTGTCATGATCCTCTACTATTGATCGACTACTTGAAAATTTTGGAAGATCCTTTTCTTAGATTCTTGTTGAATATTAAAACTTGATAATGTAAATGTAAAATCATAGTTTTTTTTTTCACCTTGCCTTGTCATTTCGATTAAATTAGATTTTTTAGATATAATTGTTTGAATTTTTTTAAGATATGATTGTTAGAATCATTCACCCAAAGTGGTAATTTTTTTGTAGGAAACCTTACAGACATGTAAGAGTATCCAAAGTATCGTACTCAAGTGGTTAATCTCTTCTTTATTCCCAGTAAATGGATAGGTTCAACATTCATTTGATCCTTCTAGGTAATGATGCAAGAGGAAGCAATGGTATTCCTTATATGTGATAAATTTTTGTTGAACCTGCTCAAGTATTGAAAATGTTACTGATTGTTGAAAGTCCTCATAGAACTCCAAGAAGTAATTACTCTCTATGAGTAGTTTAATTTTAAAACCAACTTAGAATAACTTGCTATAGGTGAGTAGAATAACTTGCTATAGGTGAGTCATATCACAGCTACTCTTTTTAGACATAGTAGCTTGAAGACCCAATTTTAATCTCAATAGTAGCTTGAACACCAATTTTTAATCTCAGATATTTAGTTACCTCCAATGTCCCAGTTACCTCTCTTAGACATTAAAAATATAATTCCATTACAATTATGGAATGTTAGTAGTTTTGCTATGTAAGAATCAAATGAAATGAGATATTTATAATAAACTTAAACCAAAGAAAACGGTATGATGCAATTTATGCATGAACATCAAATCATCAACATGTAATTTCCAACCGTGTATGTGTTTGATTTTCATTAGTGATGCATGTAATCTATGAAGCACGAATATTTTACTTGGGGAAGCGTGTCCATGTCAGACATATGTCAAACACTTAGACACACAGTGAACACTTCAAATATTTTTTCTGTGAAATTTTTGTTGTGAATATGTTTAAAAAATAGACGAAATATGGCACATACATGTGTTTTGTGTTTCTCTCTCTTTTTTTTTTCTCTTGTCAAAACCATTTTGTGCAATGAATTATCTGGAGTTTTTTTAGGAATTTCATGAATAGATTAAATTTTTAATGTAAATATAAATTATTATTAATTATACATCATTGTCATGTCCGTGTCCTACTTTTTAAAATTTAATGTGCCATCATGTCTGTGTCGCACCATGTCTATGTCCACGTGTCCATGTCCGTACTTCCTAGTATGTAATTAAAATTGGTTGATTTTTTTCTTATATTTTTAATAGGTTAAGAGTAGACACGTTATATTAAGACCATGTGCCAATCGATATTTTCCATTGTAGTTTTCTTGTACATGCCTTTTCATGGTTCGTCGACTTAGACTCAGCGGTTGACTCAGAGGTGACCAAGTTCGAGTCAAGATAAAGTCAAGGCAAATAATTTTTTTAAAAGAATAAATAATAATAATGAGTTTAATTGGTCAAGTAGGCCGAGTCAATAGCGTTAGGGCCAAATCAGGCTAAATCAAAAAAATATTTTAAAAAATTAAAAACGAGTTGAACCATCTAGTCGAGCCAAGTCATTTGAGTTGACTGAGTCGAAGAAGCTGAATTGAGATCGAGTTAACTAAGCTAAGCCAAGACTAGACCAGACACTCGGTACAGATCTGAGTCTAATCCGAGTTGGCAAACCATGCTTTTCTCTTTTTATTTTCCTTTAAACGCCCTCATTTAAAAAGATAAAAAAAGAGAAAGAAAATAAATTGAAGAAGGGGTTGATATTAGTACCCCAATATGGATGGAGGGATTACTCTTTTATTGGATGTTTAAGGAAAAGCCCATTTGTTAAAGGCTCTCCTACAATAATTTCATCCCACAAAAAAATAATACACCCACCACTATCAACATCACTATCATCTTCATCTTCACTACTCCACCTCCACCTCCACCTCTGGCCACCGCCAACCATTTCTTCTTCTTCTTNTAAGGGTTCCCACTAGAGCATGAAAACTGCTTGATACTAGAAATGCCCTAATAAGCTAAAGTCAATGGAATCAGCAAACTCAATAAACTATTTTACTTAATTCTTTTGTGTAAGTTTTTTTAGGGGGCTGATATTGGGATGATCAAATTAGTTGGAGGGACCAATCTTTTTTTGGACCTTTAAGCCCAAAGCCCATTTGTTAGCGGCTCTCTTACGGTAATTCCACCAACAAAAAATACATTCTACTACTTCATAATCCCCAATAACAACACCTCTACCATCGTTCCACCATCGCCACCACCACCACCAATGGCACCTCCACCCCACTCTCTGAAATCTCTCTCTTCTGGATAATTGAAGGGCAAGCCATTTTTGGTGTAACACCAAGCACCTGGTATTACGAGATTTAGAGATTATAGTGGATGTTAGCAAATGTCAATACTCACTACGTATCAATCTGGGTTTGTATACTACAGTAGAACTCAATAAAATAATATCCGATAAAATAATAATCTCGTTAAATTTATAAATTTTACCGGTCTCGATTTGGGACCAATAGATAAATTTATATTTTTGCTAAATTTATATGCCTCTTATGGCCCAATTGTTACATAAAATAATAATTCACTTTTTTACACCAAATATGGTGCCTTACTGAATCTCATCATAACGCCCTAAAAAATTTAGATGTGATTTTCTCATTAAGCGTTATTATTACTTTGATTTCTTCTTTATGAGAAACATGCTCCATAAATCAATTATAATCTTCAATAATTAGTCTTGAAAATTTCTTGTGACGCTCTTAGTGATCTCCTCGCAAGTCAAAATCTCTAAACTTGTGTTGTTCTAACCCGAATAGTTTAAGAGGTAGTCAACATCCATTTGATTACTATTTAAAGAGGAAACCATTAGAATGGAGAATGATAACAAAGAATCTAGTTTTTGCAATGAGATAGAAAAAGAAATAAAGAAATGAAAAAAATAAGAAAATATAGTATTTACTATTATCTATAGGGGAATGACCAAAATCTATTTTTTTAATAATATTTTGATCTAAAGCCTACACAAATATTTTAAAATAGTCAAAAACTCCAAAACAAAGTGTAAAGACATATCTGCCCTCTAACTAGCTACTTTTTTTAATTTTATTTTCACATAAAAAGTGTTATAACTTTAAAAATACAAATAAATTTTTAAAAAAATTTATATATTTGGAAATCATTTATTGAGATCTTCAACATGAGACCAGACAACAATACTTTTTTTTTAAAAAAATTAAACAAAAATAAATTTTACATAGCATTAAACTATCTTTGTAACTAATTTTTTAATTAAATTGGGTCAATATTCAAATTTTCATGCTTCAAAATAAAGCAATAGCAAAGGAAGAATTGAAGATCTCGACGAGTGCTTTCTAAATATATGAATTTCGTCAAAATTTGTTACTAAAAATTGTATGCAAAATTTTTTTTTGCAATATTTTTGCAACGCCCCAACCCCCAGCACATGCTAGGCCCATGTTGGTTGGCTTTCCATTCAACCCACACGCGCTACATGCGTGTCACACCCCGACCCTGAGATCCCAATGGTCCAACCCACTTTTAAGTCGAAACCACGACTCAGGCCTCGGAGCGTAACTGGGCTGAAAAGGGAAAATAGCTATTCCTAGTTGAACAATATGTAAAACCAATGGGCATCTAGGTTTAGTCTCTTCTAAATACCCTAATTAAGTTTAAAACACCTAAAGGTCTCAATAATCAAGGGTTTGAGCAAAACTCTTGAAAAATGTTGCTGTCAGAATTATGCATCAGCGGCGAAGAACATGCCATTACTTTCTAACCAAAATTCAGATTTTAGTGTCGTTTGGTTCTTTGGAAACTAGACAGAAAAATCTAAAACTTCTATGTTTTTCCCTGAAGCTAGTTCTTTATGGTTTTACACAGAAATTATACTCAACTCCAACTAATACTAGAATTCTGGATTTTCTAGCATACAAGGTCAAACTTATGGCAGTCATAAGGTCATCTTTCTAATGTTAGAATAAGGTAAAACTTACTAGGATTGTATATCAGAGTCTAATATAATTATTGCAGAAAACGAAATAACATTCAAAGCTTAAGATATCATCACATAAAACTCATTCATACTTCATTAACGTAAACTATTCAAACTTATCATGCTATTCAAACCATGTCTTAAGCATTCATTGTATTCTCAACTAAATAAGAAAATAAGTAATCCAAACCAAAATAATGTTGTCAAATAATCTAAACAAAATCCTTTCCCATATGATTTATTACTATTCATCATCATCTTTCTCAAGTTCTTAGAATGGTACGTACGTCTAAATCTTCGGTGGCTCTCTTCTCTAAGCTCTACTTCCAGATCTTCTTTATTCATGTAGGGGGCTAAAAACATAGGATAAGCAACGCTCAGTAAGTACAACAAAAAAGTAGTAGGTTAAGGCTGACTAACACCATTTTCGAAAAAACTACAAGCTTTTTGCTAGAAAATCCCATCCATCAATGCAACTTAAAGATCACTCTTTTCTTTGAAAACACCTCACACAAAACTAACCAGCCACTTAGGGTTGTTCTCTCAAAAACACTTTTTTGAAAATACTTTTAAAAATAGACTAGTGTTAATCATAGAAAATAGTTTTATGTTTGAAATCCAACTCTCAACTATATAAAGAGATAAAACAAAACAAAGTATATATATATATATATATATATATATATATATATATATAGTATAATATAGTAGTAATATGCATTATTTTATGCTAACTAACTACCTCTCATTCTCACATTATTATTATTGACGTTTTACTTTCTTCGTCAGGGTTTTTCTGAAAATCAACTACCGTCATATTTTCGACAGATCCGGACATAAACCTCCCTTGCATAGATGCCCTTAAGGTGGTGCCACTTTGGCCAATTCACAACATCATTTTCATAATACTACTTTCACAATATCACAACTGATGAAATTATATTTTATCATATCATGTTAAAACATCTCTTTCGGAGCGTACATCATACCTCTCTTTTGGATTACTTGATACCTCTCATTAGGTACCACTAATCAAGGTTACTAAGGTAAGTTACCTCACAACCCAAGGTTTAGATTTTAAACCTCTCATCTTTCCACTCTAACTTCCGATAGTTTTTAAATAATCCCTCATGATCACACAACCCAAAACAATACTTTTTATGCATAAAAACCTTTTCGTAAACATGATGTTTTATGTAGAAAATAGATTTTGAAAACATGATTCGAATAAAACACGATAGAAAACATAACTTGAAAGTAAGGTTTTATAGTAGCAATTTTCCCTACATTTTTCGTTTATTTTGCATGAGGCTTTAACTTAATATTCCTTTAGCTTTCAAAAACTCCAAGCTTCTCTAAAACTTGAATGGGTTTCCTCTTCAGACTTGGGTTTGAAGAAGATGGAGAGAGAGAGAAAGAGAAATCGGCTAGGCTGGAGGCTAAGGTTTTTCTTCTTCTTTTTTTTTTTCTAACTTAAAGTTGAAAATTTTGGTTTGGAGTGGGGAGGTCGACCATCCCCCTATATATAGGGTTCGGCCTCCTTTAGCCACCCCTTTTTGGTTTCCTAAAACTGTTCTAAGTCTATCTAAATCCAAGTTTATCTAAAACTCCTATTTATCTTTATTTTATATTTAAACTACTAATTAAATCTACCTATATATTATGGTCGATTTTATTACTATATATATTAGAGTTTTATTTATTTTAAATAGCTAGGATCGAAACTCTAATCCATCCAACGGTCCACATTAAATACTACAAGTTAGGGATAATCAAGAAAATCTAAGTATTTTAGGAATTGGAAACAATTTCAATGGTTTAGATTTAGTAACTTTTAGATAACCGAAATCTAATGGTCTAGATTCATTCCTTGTTCACCAAGATTTAGGATTTACTTCTATTTTTTGAGATATAATAACAATTATCTAAATTTGTAATTATCCTCTTTTTAGAAAATCATTAAAAGTTAGTATTTATCTTATTTTAGAGTTTTTATGTTTTTAGGAAACCTAATTACTATAAAATAGGTGGTGCACAAGGGCAGCCCTTGTGTCCGCGTGTTTGACAAGTGAGATCCAGCACTTGCTCACCTCTTATCCAAAGTTTCCTAGTTACACTCATCTATATCCTATCATTTCATTTCCGATTTTATTTCTAACTTCATTTTTTATTTCATTTTTATTTCTCATTTCATTTCTAATGAAATATTTGTTGTAAAATTTTCTAAAATAGCTTTGGGTGGGTTTGTAACTTTAACTCTTCTTTGGTTTAGTCCCACATTGCTTGGGAGACTTGGAATGTTGAGGTTTATAAGTGACTACACTTATTAGAGTTTATCTTTTAAGTGTTGGGTCCTCATTGGAATTGATAAGGTGGTGCAAAGCACCACCGCACATGCGCACGCACACGCGCACGTGCGTGTGCGAAAGGGCGATTGGGCGTTTAGGGCGTATTGGGCGCTTTTGTGGCGCACTTTGCACTTCGCACGTGCGCATCGTCGCTAGGAGCTATTGGAGCCTTAATCTTTTCCAAAAATGAGATGGTGTCACTGTAGTATCGATACCAATAAGGTTGGTATCGATACCAGCCAAAAGGAAGCCAACAGATGAGGCTAGTATCGATACTGACTAAGTCAGTATCGATACCTGCTGAAGGGGTGCGACTGGTAGTATCCAGTTCACGCCTGTATCGATACCCATTCAGTGGGTATCGATACCAAGGTGATCTGAAGTCGTTTTTTGAATGAGTATCGATACCCATTCAGTGGGTATCGATACCCCCTCGCACCAGTTCAGAAAAGTCACCATTTTCACTCCGAAATGGTGCTTCCAAGGCTATAAATACTTGGTTTGTTGGCCATTCTCTACACACTTCGACATCCTAAGTAAACCAAAGCATAGTTAGAGTTGGTATCGATACCAATAAGGTTGGTATCGATACCAGCCAAACGAAAGCCAACAGATGAGGCTAGTATCGATACTGACTAAGTCAGTATCAATACCTGCTGAAGGGGTGCGACTGGTCGTATCCAGTTCACGCCTGTATCGATACCCACTGAATGGGTATCGATACCAAGGTGATCTGAAGTCGTTTTTTGAATGAGTATCGATACCCATATCGATACCCCCTCGCACCAGTTCAGAAAAGTCACCATTTTCACTCCGAAATGGTGCTTCCAAGGCTATAAATACTTGGTTTGTTGGCCATTCTCTACACACTTCGAAATCCTAAGTAAACCAAAGCATAGTTAGAGTTCTTTGGCATTATTAGAGATCAAAAAGATTGTTCTTGAGTTGTGATCGAATCTTGCACATTCGAACTCACAAATCATACGGTTAGACTCCATTGTATCCTGAAAATATATTTCGTATACCCTGGTGCAATTATAGGGGTGAAATATTGTTTGAAAGACAGCGTTTACGTGCCTTGGAGTTCTTGAATCGTTTAAGTTTTCTTTACTGTTCCTACAATATTTCCAACAATATTACTGTTTTAAAATGAACCCAATCTAATGGTTTATTCCATCATTTCTATTTCTAAGATTCTCAATCCAACGGTTAAGAGTGTTTTCTAACATTTCTAACTCCGAAATGTTCAGTTCTATGTTCATTTCATTTCTAAGTGACTTATGGAATTCTTATGTTTTAGAAACTACTTGAAATGATTAGTTTTGGAGTTATTCTAAGTTGTATGTTGACTTCTACTATGAATGTAGGTCAACACAATCCTAGTTTTCATTTCATTTTTTCGATTTTCTAAACTGAAGGTTCATTTCTAAGGTTTTAATGATTTATTTCTAAAGGATAACTCTTAGTCTCTCTCAAAGAAACTTTTGAAAACATTTGGTTTTGTTTGAATATTTTGAAATATTTTGAAAACAATTTATGCAACTCATTTTGCAAATCATTTTATCCTTATTTCTACACCTTATATATACTCTATGTATATCACTTATGCATTGTGGATGTTTTTGGCAAAGCTTATTTCCAATACTCATAGGTTTCTCCCCTTAGGTTTATACCTTTCTAATACCCATTGGGCCTACTTTGGGTCCATAGGTCTTAAGCCCATGCTTAAGTCTATGTGAAAAATTTTTGGATATTACAACGCGTGTGCAGTGGCTGTCAAACGCGCTTCATGCGTGACAAACTCATTTTTCCTCTCACACGCGCTACGCGCCTGGAAGTTGGTAAATAAAACTGTCTATGGTCTCACTTGAAGAAAAATCCTGAACTGATTTGATATGAACGATGAGGAGATCATCTGCACAAAAAATTAGCCCTTAGATCGTATTTGAATGAGCCCTAGAATTGGTGTAAGTGTTGTGTAAACTAAATATAAATAAAAATAGATATTATGTGGGTTGACTGATGTCGATGTATAGTCTGATGTGATCTAGACGTCAAGGAGATCATCATAAAAAAAATCATCCCTTAGATCGACTCCATGCAACCCCAGTGGCAAGTGTAAATCAAGTGTAAATAAATAAGTATGGTTACTGGATACAACCATCATTTTCAAAAAGTTTTGGTTTTGGTTTTTTTTTTTTTTTTTTTTTTTTGTAAAAAAAAGATAAAATGTGAGGACGTTACGACAACTCAAATAGGTCAGCTAGTTGAATGGCTTGTGGAACATATTTAAGATTTAAAGGAATTATGTTGTCATAAATTAATTATTAATTATTCAGTTTAGATCATCATTAGAAGGGCACACACGTCGGTGTAACTGGAGTGCAAATTTCATTTTATAAATAGGTTGGCTTTTCCGTCGCGTTATTTTGTAGCGCAAATTTATATACCACACACAAACCTCTTAATTTTTCTTAGTTAACATATTTGTTTATGCCATTGGCACAAATACATTCGACCATCACTATGATAAGATCATCTTTACAAAAAATCAGCCCTTAAATCTTATTTGAATGTCCGGAAGAACCGGTGTAAATGAAGTATAAAATTAAACATATTTTTTAAACTTAAATTTGAGACATTTAAAAATTAAATTGAAGATAATGAAAGTGTTGATTCAGATCTGCATACAGAATAGTAGATAGTGCTAGAAAAAATATAGTTTGGATCATCATCACAAAGCCACACACGTCGGTGCAACCAGACTGTAAATTTATTGTATAAATAGAGATGGCAGGCCATCCAACGAAGTTACTGTAGTTAGGCCTTCTCCATTTACATTAGTATAGATAGGTATTATTATTTATTTATTTATTTATTTTTATTTTTTTGGAAAAAAGGGGTTGTATATATATATATTTTTTTTTGTGGGAAAAAGGGTTGTATATTTGAAAAGATCTGATGAAGAGGTTGCATTCCTCTCAATAGCAACCAACAAATGGCATAAGGAAGTAACGGGGCCATATCCTTTTTTCCTGTGTTTTTACCCAGATTCTTCTGGCAAGAGAACAACATGTCTATCACTTCCCTTGGTATAACCCAACTGATTCAATAATGGTTCAAGAAATAGTTCCATACCTCCAAGGCCGTTGCACAGTGTAGCAGGATATGAGCTTCATCTTCTACATGTCTACAGCATAGCACACAACGACTTGTCATCGGAAAACCCCTCTTTCGAAGAGTATTATTAATTAATCGTCGGTCTTTATACTTTCTAATGACGCAGCCCACATCATAAAACTCACCTTGATAGGGATATCCTCCTAAATAGCCTTTGCTGTAAGGTTGGCAGTAAATAGCATCACGGAAACAAAAAAAAAAAAAAAAAAAGCGTAAAACTAATAAGATGGCAGCAATTGTTAACCAGTCTCTCCAACCAGAGATTCTGTCTGAAATTTTTATTAACATTCTCTTCATGTCCTAAATGAATTCTCATCACGCCAAGTTTCTCAAGCTCGGCCTGGACACAAACCCAATAATAGCCACCCGTTTGCTCAATGCGTACGTTAACTCCCAACATCTCAACTCACTAACTTACGCTCACCAACTGTTCGAACAAGTTCCCATCAAAGATACCTTCCTATGGTCCTCAATCATCTCGGCCTACACTCGATCAGGCAATTCTCACAAGGCTCTTCATCTCTTCTCTCAAATGCTCTTTCAAAACCAACCCAACCATTACGTTTTCGCCACGGTTGCTCGAGCCTGTGGATCCAATCAATCTCACCTACAATTAGGAAAAAACGTCCATGGCCTTGTAATCAAGTCTGGTTTTCTTCCAAACATCGTCGTCGAGACTTCTTTCGTCGATATGTATGCTAAATGCGGTGAAATAGAGTGTTCGCTTAAGAAGTTCGATGAAATGTCTGAGAGAAATATAATATCTTGGAATGCAATGATTGCTGCTTATGTTCTTAATGGGATGGAAATTAATGGTTTGGAGCTATTTTATAGAATGAAATGTGTTGAACTTCAAGTGCCTGATGAGTTTACGGTTGCTACCGTATTGGCGGGTTGTGCTAGGATTAATGATTTGAAGTTGGGAATTCAGGTTCATGCTTATCTTTTGACGGTTGGGTTACAGACAGAATGTGATTCTGCAGTTTGTAATATGTATTTTCGATGCAGGGAAATCTCATCGGCCAAGAAAATTTTCATGGGAAGAGAAGAGAATGCTATGTTTAAGCTTATAATGATTAAAGGGTATGTCTTCAATGGAAGACATCATGATGCATTAAAACTAGTGGCTTGTGATGATAACTTTGTTGAAGTTTTCATGACGGATCTCAGTGTAATTGCGTCTGTTCTTACTGCATGCACTGCTCTTTCGTTGCTTAGAATTGGAAGGCAGGTTCATGGACTTATTATTACTTTGCTTAGTTCTTACCGATCAAAGGAGGATGACATTGTTGTTACTGAAAGTGCTTTGATCAATATGTATTGTAAGTGCTCTAGTATCATAGAAGCTCGACGGGTTTTCAATAATTCTATCAACTACCGTAGTGTTTCTCATTGGAATTCGATGATCACGGGTTATATCTACAATGGTTTGCTTGAAGATGCTAAGAGGAGTTTCAAAGAAATGCCCGAGAAAAATGTGGTTTCATGGACAGCATTGATTTCAGGTTATGTTCAGTATGGGTTACTACATGAAGCACTAAGAGTACTAATTGACTTTTACAGTAAAGAAAATGATCTTGCAATGCAAGGGAACTGCTTAACTCTTACAGCAGCTCTAGAAGCATGTAGTCTCTTGACTGTGTTAGAGCTAGGAAAGCAAATTCATGGAAAACTGGTTCGGACGACGGTAAGTGCTGATATCAACAATGTCTTTGTTGGGACAGCTCTCATTGACATGTATTCGAAATCGGGTAATTTACATTACGCAGAAAGAGTGTTCAGTCGAATGGAGACGAAGAATGTAGTCTCTTGGACGTCAATGATCTCGGGATATGCTATTCATGGACTTGGTTTCCGGGCTCTTGAGGCTTTCGAGCAAATGTTGGAGATGGGTATTGAACCGAATCTGGTCACGTTTATTTCAGTTCTAAGTTCTTGTAGGCATTGCGGTTTGATCGTTGAAGGGATGCAATACTTTAAACTAATGAAGGACAAGTATGGGATGGTTCCTAGGGGTGATCATTATGCTTGTGTGATTGATCTATTGGGACGAGCTGGGAGGCTCGATGAAGCGTGGAGTTTGTTGGAGGAAATAGAGGAAAGTGAAGGGAATGATGAATTTTATGGTGGATCCATTCGCGGTGCATTGTTGGGTGCTTGTGGATCACATGGGAACGTGGAGATGGGGAGTAGAGTAGCTGAAAAAATGTTGGAAAAGAAAGAACAAGTCTCTGAGACCTACATTACGCTTTCGAATATTTATGCAATGGCAGGGATGTGGGACGAAGCCTATAGAGTTAGAGAAAGGTGGAGAGACAGAGGTTGTGATGTTGGAGAGGCAGGACAAAGCAGGATACACATACACCTTCCGACCAAATGATCTTGCATGAGAGAAACTAACATCCAATCCTTTCATCTCTCCGTCATTCATACCTCCTTTTTCTTATCTACTCCTTCAACTTGTGGATGTAACATGCATCCGCACGCGGTGTTATATTTAAGAAGGATTAATGCATGAAAGTAATGTTCGTGACATTCTCATGTTGATTAGTGAAAGTCGGAGCTAAAGGTAGGGTGGAGTTGGAGAAGTGTCAATTGTCTCATGGAAGACATTCATCTTCCCGCGCTCTGGTTACTTAGATCAGAACTGGGCTGCATCCTTCCAAGGGCCTTGAATAATTGAATTGGTTTGAAATCTTCATTGAAGTTTGATGGAATATTCAAACAAAAGGAAAACAGAGAAAGAAATGGCTTCAGAATGTAAAATCAACAAATAACCAAAATGAAGCATCTTTTTTCTTTTATTTGATGTTGACCTTTTTCCATACAAAGTCGGTCACTTTTCTACAGATACAGAGTTTATCGATCAGCCAAAAAAATGCTAGATGCCAGTCATTTTAATCTGGTATACACAAATAATGGTAAGAATTTATTCATATTCTACTTTTTCTTTCAAAATAATCCACTTCGCAATTTGATTGTGGTGATGTCGCAAACAGTGGGATTGATCAAAGATTGATATTAATGTTGTCTATTAGCCTAGCCTTTCCAAACCAGGCAGCGACACAAAATACAACAGGACTCTTTATTTCTTCAATTGGTTCCAGACTCTCCTGGTCCACAATCTGCATATATAAATCACAGAGTGTGAAAGATTGACAGTATAAATTGTCCAAAAAAAAAAAAAAAAATGAAAACAAAATAACAGGAAATAATAATAAAAAGAAAACAACATTCTTAGTTAGAGCAAGACTATTGAACGATATTTGCGATCTTTTACAAGGAAAACAATCCAAAAAATAGGTTTCGAAAACTAATTTACGTCTTGTATTACAACCAAAAACTGTTTTCAGAATTTGAGCTGTTTTTCTTGATTACCTCTAGAAATATGTTATGCATGTGTTTTGAGGATCTTTTTGTAATACAAGATGTGGCCATATCCATTCAGGTTACTGGAGTTGAAGCTTCAAAGGAATATGAATAATACAATGTACATAAGGTGATTAGGAGAAATTTGATAGCCAAACATTTGATAGAAAAGAGAATGTCAAAGTGCCTTTGCAAGAAACAGGATTTCTTAAATCAAGAGTTTTCTTGAGATTCAATGTCAAACATACAGTAATACAAGATAGGTGAAAACTATTTACCGCAAGCGAGCTATCTCACATATGATGGATAAGAAGGCGTCATACGAAATCATATTAAGAGAAAGTGTATGGTGTCTGATGTTGAATACAAGGTCTACTAAATGAAAAGAAAAATAGAATGAGTAAAATACTTAGTACTGAGTGGTGCAAACTTCTATTTCGAAGTTTGTTAAATTCGAAGTTTTCCGAATCATGTTAAGAGAAATAGTGTAGGAGAAAGTTATCTTGATAAAGTTAAGGAGCTTTATCTGAGTAAGGATTTTGATCAGCAAAGTCTATTGCAGTTGAAGGAGACCACCTAGTTCGGTTCTTAGCCAGGGTCTTAACTTTTAGAATGACTGAAGGGAGCGTCAGATATTTGGAGGCATAGGTCTTTTATCTGCTCTCGTCAACACAACTCTCAGAGAAAGATTTAGTAGAAGGATCCAAAACCTTTTCTAGTTCATCAAGGAGAGGGTACACCATCTATTAGGATTAATCATCTAGGGCTTTCAAGGTTCAGATCATTGATGCCATGTAATTGAAAGTTCCCTTGAAATAGCCACTTGGTTATATAAGCTGCTACGGAACTATCTTTCAAGCCAAAATGCACATGAGAAGATGGATGTAACCTGGGAAGAGGGCATTCTCCAATCCCGAGCTTAGAGTTGGCGTCAACTTGAAGATAAGAGCTAGAGCCTTCACGAGGTTTGGAGCATTGTTCAGAATGTGAACTCAGGACAAACTTCACATAATTAATGGCAAGCTTCTTTATGTTTAACTTCTTTATTATTTCTAGTTCTTTAAACTATCCTTGGGTTTAAATTTCCTAAAACAAAAGGGGAGGGGGTTGGGGAAATATTAATTCTAACTGAATCAGAAGTAAGAAATATTAGTTTCAAAATCAAAGTTTAAACGAATTATCAGGGTGTTAAAAGCTGGGACAAAGACCTCTAATTCCCAAGACCCAAAAAGCAAAAGGGTTCCCTAGGCCATTACTTATCACAACTAATAAGGTCGCTCACAAGATGAAACTTTACAGGCCTTTTAGCCAAATAGAAGTTGAAATTATGACGGAGTAAAAATAAAGAAAACCCAATAAATTTGGAGGCACATGCCAAACCAATAAAAGTTCTCAACCATATGGGAATCCATCAAAATAATTGAGAGCGAACAAAATGTGAGGGTTGACTACCTCTTTAAACATGTGAATAACAGGAAAATGGTGTAACATTAATAGTGTGTTTGGATATAGAATTCATATTTTCTAAGGGAAACATGAGTTTTTGGAAACATGAATCCCTAGAAACATGAATCCTTTGGTTTGTTTGGCAACCGTAAAAGAATCCATGGATTCATAAATTCTTGGAAGCTTGAATCCTTTGGTTTGTTTTGCTGCCATTTAAAATCCAAGGAAAATCTCTATTTTGTTGTTTTAATTTTGTGGGGTATAATCTGCATGGAGTTGGGTGAATACATAGTAAATCCTTAGTTTAGAATTCCAGCAAATTCTAAAGGGGGGAGGTGGGACTCCAAAACAGGGATTTGCTAGAAAATAAGTTTCTAGGGATTCTTGGCAGCCAAACAGACCAGAGAAATATAAATCCCTGGTCCCCACTGAATCTCTACCTTGGAATCCCCCATCCAAACAAACCATAAGTGAAATAAGGAAAAGGACATCATAGTAGAATACCAGAACATGTAACCAGAGAGGCAGCCAAACAGCCCAGAGAAACATGAATCCCTGGTCCCCACTGAATCTCTACCTTGGAATCCCCCATCCAAACAAACCATAAGTGAAATAAGGAAAAGCACATCATAGTAGAATACCAGATCATGTAACCAGAGAATGAAATTTAATTTTTTATAGGTAGTTAGGTACAATGAGAAACATATAGAGAATAGAAAGACATACAAGTATACAACAAAGAACAAATAAGGCACTACATACAAGCCAAGATTTATAAAAATAATAAGAAAGAATTATCTTCGAACCACATTAGTTCGAATCTAAGAGGAGAATGGCCCAAACTGATCCCCTGTGAATTTAAAACCAGAAACCTCTCAAACCTACAAAGGACAAGGTTATCTTGGTAGTTACATCAAGAAAATTGGGAACCCAAAAGAGGAAGGGCCATAAGGCCATGGAATTGAATGAAGTAAGATAAGTCATTCAAGTTCCTTATGAAATGACTGCCCATGCTTTTTCTCATAAGAGAATCTGGTGATGTTGAAATCACCACCCATAGACCAGATAATTCCACAAGCTATGAGTGTCACCCAATTTTTCCCAAAAATGGTGTCTAATACTCTAATAGATCTATCCACAGGGATAGACTCCACTATCTGAAGGAGTCGTCTTTGTTTTTGCACAAGATATATTATGAATGTACAACCAACACATGATCTTTAACTTCAACCCCCTGCTGTCCCACCAGGGCCGTATCTGAGCATATGCGGCATAAGCAACCGCATAGGGCCCCCAAATTTTGAGGGCCCCGAAATTATATGTTATATATATATATATAATAATATGAGTTAGTTTATTAATTTATTATCGTACTCCTAGTTGTATGAAAAACGTTCCCATTTCTATTTAGAATAGAAACTCCTAATTATTTATTTAGAATATATAAAAACTCTTAAATATATTATAATAACAATTCAACAAATTGTATTCTTTGTTATGCATCACTTTTTTCCTTTTTATTTTTCAAGGTTCTATTAGGGTTTTTTAACCTTAGCTATATTATTGTTTTGTACTTTCATTTATAAAAAAATTATGGAAATCTGAACTATACTAACTCCGGGTACTTTTTTTAATTATGTACGTAGGCAGCCTTAAAGTAACATAGGTGCCACACTTTTAAATAAATAAATAAAGAATAAATTTTATATTTCTTTTTTAAAAATTTTGTAACGATTTCTTATTATCGTAATTTAAAAAAAATTAAAAAATTATTTTTTTAATTCATCTATGGGGCCCCGTTTTAAGATTTGGCTTCGGACCTCCAAAATCTAAGATACGGCCCTGTGTCCCACTGGATTATGATCCCCATTCGAGTTACCCAGATCTCCCTTATAAGCCCCTTGCCTGTAGACTTCAATATAGTTTCTTGGAGGATACCAAATTGATTTTCCAACATTTAATGATACTTTTTGTTAGAAACTTGGTCTTTGACGGAGTTATTTTTAATTAAGTGGGACCCACTATTTTGTGGATCCATGCATTTACTCGTTAAAACCAATTTTAAGTGAATAAGTAAATTATATTAGTACCCCATGTGAATAGACTTGAACCAATTGTGTTGGTTGATGTGTTGGTATCTATTCATATTGTAAAGATGCATTTTATTAGTCTAGCACCTATTGAAACAAGTTGTCTATTCCAAAGAGTTGTTTTGTCATCTATTTAAAGGTTCATTATGTCTTCATTTTACATAAAAAAATATTCATAATCATCTTATCCTAGTCGTTTGAGAGAGAGAGAGAGTGCAATCATTTTTAATTCAATCATTTTTAATTCAATTGTCTTTGACGGAGTTAATTTTAATTAAGTGGGACCCACTATTTTGTGGATCCATGCATTTACTCGTTAAAACCAATTTTAAGTGAATAAGTAAATTATATTAGTACCCCATGTGAATAGACTTGAACCAATTGTGTTGGTTGATGTGTTGGTATCTATTCATATTGTAAAGATGCATTTTATTAGTCTAGCACCTATTGAAACAAGTTGTCTGTTCCAAAGAGTTGTTTTGTCATCTATTTAAAGGTTCATTATGTCTTCATTTTGCATAAAAAAATATTCATAATCATCTTGTCCTAGTCGTTTGAGAGAGAGAGAGAGTGCACTCATTTTTAATTCAATTGTTTTTGTGGTTTGAAGTGCTACTACCTCAAGAAGTGGTCGTTGTACCCTGAGAGAACCGCCGTTGAAACCATAAGTACCGTTGTGGGGCGATTAAAGTCTTAAGGGCATAGAATTAAATTCTAGCATTGATCTTTGTCTCTATTTGATTTTGTTTTGCAAGAAATTTCTTGAGTTTTCTGATTCTTTTCTAACAGTCTTAAGACTTAAGATTTTTATTTTATTTTTTCTCATTCGTTTTATGCTCGTCGATTTCTACATTTTTTTTTTGTGCACTTCGAATCTGCTGGTATGCGAGTTTTTATTTTATTATCTTTCTAAAATATGTGGATTACAGGTTTTAATTGTGATTTTGTTACTGCAAAGTTTGTGCGAAGTATATATAGTCAATCTGTTTTAAAAAAACGGTAATGCTTGAGTTACAGCAAATTCCTACAGAATTTGCTACCACTCAAGCATCCAACGGTCAAAGTGATTTGCATCTCCTCGTATTTCGCATCCCATCCTAAAGTGTTATGAATCTCACCGTGAAATGTGCCTGCTGTAGCAAATTCGGTAGGGATTTCGGTAGCCCTAGCACTACCGTATGTTACAGCACGCACGTGCTTTCCGCCCATGATGTAGGTGTCTTAACACCTCATCCCTACACATGCAGGCTTATGTTATATATATATATATGTGTTGGTCGTATAAGTTTGTAAGTCAGTGAGAGATACATGCCAAGTTAACAGAGAGATTGTACGTAAGATTACAGAGATATGTTATGAGTATTGTACTAATGTGTTTATACTATCAGTGAATAAGAGATACCCACTTCCCACTTCTCTCGATATACCTTCTTGTATTTGTATCTTGTGTGCCTCGAAATCATAACATGTTATCAGCACGGGTCTCTACCACTCTCCAGATCGAGACCTCGACATTTTGTGATCGACCCCAAGTTTCTGGGCATCTCACAAAATCAGAAAGGTATACTTGTGTTGTCGTATTTTCAATGTCGAATTTAACGAAGCTTGAGTTTGTTGCTTTAGATATCACTGGAAACAACTATCTTTCCTGGGTCTTGGATATGGAACTCCATCTCGCGTTTAAGCAACTCGGAGATACTATCCGGGAAGGAAATCAGCCGACCACAGAGAGTCGTGCTGCTGCTGCCACTATTTTCATTAGGCACCACATCCATGAGGGACTTAAATCTGAATATTTGACGGTGAAAGATCCGTTAGTCCTCTGGAACTGTTTACAGGATAGATTTGGCCACTTGTCGATAGTCATACATCCTGGTGCTTTGAATGATTGGAGGAACCTGCGATTGCAGGACTTCAAGTCAGTAACAGAATATAATTCAGCTCTATTCAGAATAACCTCGCAGCTGAGACTGTGTGGTGACACTGTTACTGATGCGCAGCTGCTGGAGAAAACCTTCAGCACTTTCCACGCCTCTAATGTGCTGTTACAGCAGCAATATAGAGAGCGTAGGTTTCAAAAATATTCTGAATTAATCTCCTGCCTTCTAGTTGCTGAGAAGAATAATGAATTGTTGTTATTAAACCACGAGGCTCGTCCCACTGGTTCTACGTCTGTACCCGAAGCTTATGCAGCGACTGCTTCAGGACAGGGACGTGGACGACCTGGTTATAAAGGTAGGCGCGGTAGACGCTACCGACGGAATAATTCTGGGAAGTGGAATAATCCAAATCATGCTACACAAAATCCCCAGAAGAGGGATAACGCTGATCCCCAAGAGAGGGATAGTGGCAAAACGAAGCAAGGAAAAGGGAGAGGTTGGAATAGACCCCCTAGAGATGTAACCTGCTATCGTTGTGGCATGAAAGGACACCTGGCGCGTAATTGTTATACGGCCGAGCACCTAGTCGATTTGTATCAGGCTTCATGTAAGAAAGCCAAAACTGGTGCCGAGACAAATTATATTTGTAATGGTGTTCCCACTGATGATACCCACCTGGAGTTGTCCGATATGTTTCTCGATCTAGAAGGAGAGGATGTAAGCAAACTAATTGGGGGGTGAGCATGTTCACACCAATTAGAGTTTTGCCATACAATTGGGGATTGAGTATGTTCATACCAATTGTACTACTTTTCTTGTATTACTTTTCTGTACTACTTTTGTTCATATATAATATAAGCGTTTTTGTGTATACGCTTATACTTGCTTTATTTTTTAAGGATATGGACCCAAGCAGAGGCATATCCCGAGATATTGGTCCAAGCAGAGACATATCCAAACAAAGCCAATATGGCGAGGATGTTTGTCTAGCAGACAGTGCTACGACCCATACAATCCTCCGTGATAGTAAATTTTTCACGAGCTTGAGTATGTTCAAGGCTTGCGTGACTACTATCACTGGTACGACCAGTTTGATTGAGGGCTCTGGTAGAGCTAGTATTATGCTCCCGGGTGGTACAATACTTGATATTGACGATGCTTTGTATTCCTCCAGATCCAGGAGAGATCTGTTGAGCTTTAAAGACATACGTCGTAATGGATACCACCTTGAGACAGTGAATGAGCATGATATGGAATACTTGTGTATTACCTCCACTGTCTCACACCAGAAGCGTATATTAGAGAAGCTCCCAGCTCTCTCCTCTGGTTTGTATCATACGATAATAAGAAGGGTTGAATCTTATGCCGTCTTGAACCAGAAGTTCAATGACCCGAAAGCGTTTATGCTTTGGCATGACCGACTTGGTCACCCAGGTTCTACCATGATGAGTAGAATAATTCAAAACACGCAGGGACATTCATTACAGAACAGGAAGATTCTGATGTCCAAAGATTATGCTTGTGCAGCGTGTTCCCTGGGTAAATTGGTGCTTAAACCATCTTTAACCAAGGTCGTTGTTGAATCCCCAGCTTTTCTGCAACGAATTCAGGGAGATATTTGTGGGCCTATCCATCCCCAATGTGGACCATTCCGATATTTTATGGTCTTGGTGGATGCTTCTGCGAGGTGGTCGCATGTTTGCCTATTATCCACTCGCAATGTTGCCTTTGCACGTTTGCTCGCTCAGATTATACGATTACGTGCACATTTCCCTGAATTCCCCATCAAGTCTATCCGTCTTGATGGAGCTGCCGAGTTTACATCTCGAGCTTTTGACGCTTATTGCCAAGCAGTTGGCATCGACGTAGAGCATCCTGTTGCTCACGTTCATACACAAAATGGTCTAGCAGAATCATTTGTGAAGCGTCTTCAGCTCATTGCTCGGCCTATGCTTATGAGAACTAAGCTACCAGTTGCAGCCTGGGGACATGCCATTTTACATGCAGCTGCATTGGTTCGGATTCGTCCGACTGCATATCATTTGTATTCTCCTATGCAGCTTGTTATGGGTCACCAACCAAACATTTCACACTTGCGTGTATTTGGTTGTGCTGTGCAAGTTCCTATTGCCCCTACGCGACGCACCAAGTTTGGTCCTCAGCGTCGGCTAGGAATATATGTTGGCTTTGATTCACCTTCTATTATTCGTTATCTTGAGCCAATGACAGGTGATGTTTTTACCGCCCGTTTTGCGGACTGTCATTTTGATGAGACAGTCTTCCCGTCATTAGGGGGAGACAATCCGTCGTCAGTAGAACGGCGTGATTCGTCGTCAGAAGAACGACATGCGATTTCCTGGATCACACCATCTATGTCTCATCTTGATCCTCGTACCAATGCCTGTGACATTGAGGTGCGGAAGATTGTTCATCTTCAGGAAATTGCCAATGAAATGCCTGATGCATTTAATGACGCAGCTAAAGTTACCAAGTCATATATACCTGCTGCAAATGCTCCAGCTAAACTTGATGTCCCGGAGAGACATGCTGTAAGAGCTGATGTCCCGAGAGGGCATGTGACCCCAGTAGGACAACTTGCAGCAAATGAGTCGTCTAATGCACGCCAAAAGCGTGGGCGACCTCTTGGTTCGAAAGATTCTGTTCCCAGGAAGAGGAAATGCCAATCAATAAATGTAAATACTCTCGGAGAGAGCATCATTGAACGATCCACATTCTCTGATGATATGCCTCTTGAAGAAGGCAAATCCCCAGGAGAGGGACCGGTACAATCCCCAGGAGAGGGAAATGAGGAAATCTCTATAAATTATGCATGTACCGGAGAAATGTGGAATCGCAATGAAATAATTGTCGACGATATTTTTTCCTTCTCAGTAGCTACTGACATCGTCACAGAGAACGATGATATTGAGCCACGCTCTATAGAGGAATGTCGACATAGAACTGATTGGGCAAAATGGAGAGAAGCTATCCAAGCAGAGTTGGCTTCCCTTGCAAAGCGTGAGGTGTTTGGACCAGTTGTACCAACACCCGCGAATGTGAACCCGGTGGGAAACAAATGGGTCTTTGCAAGAAAACGCAATGAGAAAAACGAGGTCGTTCGCTATAAGGCGCGACTCGTGGCACAAGGTTTTTCACAGAGACCTGGGATTGATTATGAAGAGACATATTCTCCTGTTATGGATGCAATTACTTTCAGATATCTGATCAGTCTGGTAGTCTCAGAAAGACTCGACATGCATCTGATGGATGTGGTCACTGCGTATCTGTACGGAAAGTTAGATACAGATATTTATATGCGAGTCCCGGAAGGGTTATTTTTACCTGAGGGAAGACCACGCCATTTGTATTCACTTCAGCTCAAAAGAGCTTTGTATGGATTGAAACAATCCGGGCGGATGTGGTATAATCGCCTTAGTGAATACCTGATAAAGGAAGGATATACAAACGATCCCATTTGCCCCTGCGTTTTTATAAAGAAATCAGAATCTGGATTTGCTATCATCGCTGTGTATGTCGATGATATAAATTTAATCGGGACTCCTGAAGAGCTCCGTAATGCTGCTGAATACCTGAAGAAGGAATTCGAGATGAAAGATCTCGGGAAAACGAAATTTTGTCTCGGCTTGCAGATCGAGCATAACTCAAGTGGAGTTTTAGTCCATCAAACGGCATATACCGAGAAGATCCTGAAGCGTTTTAACATGGACAAAGCGCATCCATTGAGTACTCCTATGGTTGTGAGATCTCTTGATATTGAGAAAGACCCATTCCGACCAAAGGAAGAAGATGAAGCACTACTTGGTCCTGAGGTACCATATTTGAGTGCAATCGGCGCATTGATGTACTTGGCCCAATGTACCAGACCAGATATTGCATTTGCAGTAAATCTGTTAGCTAGGTTCAGTTCTGCCCCGACAAGGAGACATTGGGCAGGTGTCAAGCAGATTCTCCGATATCTCCGCGGAACTACAGACATGGGATTATTCTATCAGAGAAACCCATCCAACGGCTCACAGATAATGGGATACACGGATGCCGGATATCTCTCCGATCCCCACAAAGCTATTTCCCAATCTGGTTATGTTTTTACAAGTGGAGGTACTGCATTCTCTTGGCGATCCAACAAGCAAAGTCTCCCAGCCACCTCTTCGAATCATTCGGAGATTATTGCATTGCATGAATCCAGCCGGGAATGTGTATGGCTACGATCACTGATTGGGCATATCAGAAGCTCTTGCGCTCTTCCCCCCGTCACTAATATTCCAACCGTCATTTTTGAAGACAATGCCGCTTGTATATCACAAGTCAGAGAAGGCTACATCAAAGGTGATAGAACCAAGCATATTTCGCCGAAGTTATTTTATTCTCATCATCTTCAGAAGAACCGTGAGATTGATATCCAGCAGATACAATCCTGTGAGAATTATGCTGATCTCTTCACCAAGTCTCTACCAGCAGCTATATTCAGAAAGCTAGTCTATGGTATTGGCATGAGATGGATGTATCATCAAGCGGACTGATTTGAGTGCCTGCTCAATCAGGGGGAGTTTTCCTTTGCCTGCTTTTGTCTGACTGGACCTTTTTCGCGTTGTACTCTTTTTCCTTTGTCAAGGTTTTGTCCCTCTGGGTTTTCCTTGCCAAAGTTTTTAACGAGGCAGCTCATGCAAGTCCAGCACTCTTCTAGGTCTTTGTACTCTTTTCCTTAGCTCAGGTTTTGTCCCTCTAGGTTTTCCTGGCAAGGTTTTTAACGAGACAATTATCTTAGTATGGTGGACATCCAAGGGGGAGTGTTACAGCACGCAGGTGCTTTGGTGGCTGCCCACCATGCATCTGCGTGCCGCCCATGACATAGGTGTCTTTACACCTCATCCCTACACATGCAGGCTTATGTTATACATATGTGTTGGTCGTATAAGTTTGTAAGTCAGTGAGAGATACACGCCAAGTTAACAGAGAGATTGTACGTAAGATTACAGAGAGATATGTTATGAGTATTGTACTAATGTGTTTATACTATCAGTGAATAAGAGATACCCTCTTCCCACTTCTCTCGATATACCTTCTTGTATTTGTATCTTGTGTGCCTCGAAATCATAACAAGATAATATATATGAAATAGGATATATAGCCACTCTTATATAGTCCAAAGTTAGCCTCACAATCCTAACCGGTGCTTTATGTTTTATGGACGGTGGTTGTACTTAACACGTGTCAAGCCAAAAACAACAATTTAGTGGGCTTCACTTCTTAACTCGGCTAAATGTAAAAGCATTTATACTATCAAAATAGGTTTTTCTCTTCCTCGGTGTGTCACTGTAAGTTTACATCCGGAGATATCAGAGACCAAAATCTTTTTCCTTAAAAATCACCCAAAGCAAGAGGAGATCTGAGATCTGAAGTTGAGCGGCGTCTCTCCGGAGGCTGCCGGAGTTGACTTGTCCGCACAAACTTTGCCAGAGGAGTTGAATGGAACGACGTCTCGCCGGAGGATGGTTCTATATGCAATCAATTAATGTTTGTTTTTTTACTTCAATTACAAAATTTCTTCAAATTTCAACCTGATTTCCATCTTGTTTGTCTCTCTAAAAAATATAGCTGGAGAAGAGAAATTTCATGTCTTAGCAGTAGATGACAATTATACAAGTTACATTGAAAGGCTCCTCGAAACCTCATTTTCTCAAGTTACTGTTGTTTATTCTGGAATTCATGCTCTTGAATTTAGGATGAACAAAAAAAATCAAACCCACCAGAAAATAATAGATCTCTCATCTCAAAACACCCCCCCAATCTTTATCTTCTATGTTTTCCCTAAAACCCTAACCCTAATTTCCCAATCTTCAATTCACTTTCTCTCTCTACAATAAGGTGAAAGGTTCTTATAAGCTTCCAAGTACTAGATCGGTGGCACCGAAACTTGCTTCTGCACCAGTCGTCGCCGCTTCTCCTACCAAGAATGATTCAAAATTAGTTGCTTAAATTTCATAGAAAAAAAATGAAGCTTGCCACAATTGATGCCATCAAGGGAAATTTCAAAACCTTAAACTAGGAATTCAAAGTAGCAGATTCCAACTCTAGATATGTTCTATCTCGTTTCTACGAAACCCCAAATACTAATTCTTCAGTTGAAGACTAAATATTCCCGAAGTTTTCTCATAAATCTGTAGTAATGGAATTCAAATAATCAAGGTTTTCTGTAAATCCCAACATTATTGAAGAACTTCAAAAAAAATTAATGGAGAAGGGAAAGTTTGTGCAGAAATCATAGATCTTGATAATGGAGTAGGGAAAGTTTCTCTAACCCATTTCTTCTTCTTTTAATCTGTTCATCGGAGCCGGATTCACATTCTCGAGAAATCTAAATTACAAAGAAAAGCCTGTTTGATAGTACAACTGCTTTTACTTTTAGCCCAGCCCAGAAGTAAGCCGGCTAAATTACTGCTTTTGGCTCAACAGGTGTCAAATATATCCACCGTTGACAAAACCATAAAGCATTGGTTAGGATGGAGAGGCCAACTTTGGGCTACATAAAGGATTAGAGAGGCCAACTTTCAAGTGGATGCAATTTTCATGGTTTGTTTAATTACTCAGTAGAGTGCATATTAAGTATTCTTATCTCTTTTAACATTTTTTTATTCTTGTTGGGTACTAATCAACACAGTTTTGTCCTACAATTTTGTACCCAGAACCGATTCATAGCATACTTAGAACAAAAACAGAAATTATTCTTTTTTCGGCCTATTTTTATATTTTATTCTATAATGTGTTGTTGACAATAGTTGTTACAGAAGTTGTAATGAATATAACTCTATTGTGTGATACAGAAACCATCAAAAGAAATCAATGGCATACGTGGTTCAAGGTTCTGTTCCTCCTACTCATGTTACTCCAGGAGAAAAACCCAAAACATTTAATGGCTTTGAATTTAAGAGATGGCAATAGAAAATATTTTTCTATCTCACTACTCTTAATTTAGCAAAGTTCTTGTACGAAGACTGTCCAAAACTTAATGAGGATAATGAAACTGACAGGCAATCTGTGGCTGTAGTTGAAGCATGGAAGCATGCTGATTTTTTGTGCAAAAAGTATATCCTCAATGGACTGGAAATTTCCCTTTATAATGTTTACAGTCCAATGAAATCCGCAAAAGAATTATGGGAATCTCTTGACAAGTGAAAGTCTAAAAACGGTTATTAGTTGGAATAACCGTATGTCAATGTGACTAAGGTTAAGGATTACACAATCACCAAATAAAAATAATGTTGGTGATAAAGATGGAAACTAAAATCTCTAGTCAAGAGTATTGACTTATTCGATTCTTTAATATGCGGAAACAAGAATCGAATATTTCAATCTCTT
>MVGT01002332.1:19982-32213 GCA_002174775.1 Macleaya cordata
TACTTAAATTGTATGCAAATTCTTTTCTTTTCCTTCCTTGATTATAGGATGGAGTAAGAGTGTGTTCAACTTAGAACCAAAATAAGTAGGATAAACTCTGTGTTATTTGGGGTGAGATAATAACTAAAAATCTTATTATAAAACAGTTGATTATATATAGTTAATAATTAAGGTTTACTGCTAGTACAACCTTCGTAATTGTTTGTTCCTATAGCTGCGGTGTATGGAGTTAGTTGATCCATTCAATTAACATGATCATAGAATACTTCTATGACATGGTGATAAAAGAAAACATATATAATATGTAACCATTCTAATTTAAGGAAATTCATCAGTAGAAAATGATGTGACACATTCGTAATACGATTATGCATGAGTGTATCCTGATGCATTTAGTATCTATGCTCGGAACGTACTGTGTTCTTTGACTTTTTAAAAAAGAAAGTTCGGTTGATTTTGTTTAAATCGATAAGATTTGTTTGATCTAATTTATTGATCGAAAACCAGTTGTCGGTTTGATCTCTTTTGAGATGTTTTGGATATGATGTAATCCCGGAAGTGGATAGGTTAACATCATATCAGGTGATATTAGACTATTTCAAGTTAGTAGAAAGTTAATTTATACTTTTTATTTGAATAAGTAGATTATTCTTTTCATTCGAGGAGGTAAACGCGAAGTTTATACGCCTCAGATATTACTTAATTATCGAAACCGTTGGACGGATATCGAAGATACGAATATGATTTTTCNCTTATTAATAGCGCGTGGGTCCGGTTATTCCCTAAAATCTCTGTTCAACACCAGGCACGTATCTACTCGGACCACTTGCCTTTGGTCATTCGTCTTCACAGTCACATCAGACAAGGTCCCTCTCCGTTCAAGTTTCAGCGTATGTGGGTTACCCACGACTCTTATAGGAGGCTCCTGGAAGACTCCTGGAACATTGTGGTCAGCGGTGGTCCCATGCAGGTGTTGGTAACTAAGCTCAAAATTTTTCGTCTTAAGTTGAAGCCTTGGAATTATGAGACATTTGGTAACGTTCACCAGAATCTTAGGTCCTTAGAGGATAAGATCTTAGGTGCGGAAGCCTCCCTGGAAAGTAGATGGGATGATAACATTGGCATAGATTTAAACCGCCTTAAGGCCCTGCATAAAAAGGCGGTCCTTCAGGAATCGATATTTTACAAGCAAAAATCGGGGATCCAATGGCTTGAGGAGGGGGATGAGAACACTAAGTTTTTTCATATGGTGGCCAAGGTTCNCAGAGCAGCAAAGCAATCACAGTTCCTCTCCTAAATCACCATTCAACAATCAGTACCCTAAATTACCATCACCATCAACAATTAATAATGAATCACAATAATTATACGACTCTTCCAGAGATTACTATTCCGAGACAGAAAGCACCCCAAGTAGTTTACAGCAACAGGTTATTTTTGAATCGTCCAGGAAGACCCAGGACAAGAGCACCCGCAATTAGGGATTTTCCAGGGACATTACTGAGGTTGCAGAACTTGCAGAGGGAGATGATGAGGGAAATTTTAATGGGTGATTATTACATAAGTCCTTCTTCCTTAGAAGAAATAGAGAAAATTGAGAGTTTGATTGATTTTGAGAAAGGATTGAAAAAGGTTATGATTTATACACATCAGAAAAAGAGAATATTTGTTCTAATTAAGACGAGGATAATTTTTTTATCAGAAGTCATTTTATCAAAATCCCATGCCGACTTCGATCGAGTCTTCCTGGCTGGTGACAGTGCTGGTGCTAATATCGCCCAAAACATGGCAATTCATCGTGTTGGGATTTCTGGGTCAGACCATTATTGGATTTTTTTTCAACATGAAAGAAAGAAGAAAGAAGAATACTTTTGATTCAAGTGGCAAAATGGTAGAGTTTGTTGAAGAAGAGAGCTCAAGAGGAGCTTGGGGCAGCCATTAATGGAGTTCGAAGATCTAAAATAAAAAAAACAACCTAAAACTCAGAAAAATGTAAAAATAAGATCTAAAACAAAAACTAAAAACTAAACTTGATCACAACGATGAGCATCAAAGGATTCNTGGGCATCCGTAACATTGACGCGGTGGTTACTAGCTTCAGGTTAAAAGGCCTTTGGAATGGAGTGGTTAATAATTCCATATGGGCTTCTTTTATACGTGGCAAGTATGGCATAGATATTATCAACTTGGCCGGCTACGTCCCCCCTCGCACTGCTTCCAAGTTTTGAAAAGAGTGTACGAAGCTAATATCAGTGCTGGTTGAGAATTCGGCTTGGGAAGTGGGTCACGGGAATATTAATTTTTGGCTAGAGAATTGGAGTAATGCAGGCATTCTAGCTGAGATGCTTCCTGGGACTCTTCATTCTACTTCTATATCGCTTAGGGAGGTGGTAGAGGTGGACTTCAACATCCCTGGGTTAACCGACGCCTCCACTCTCCATGTGCGCAACCTTTATGAGTCACGTCTTTCTGCTGGATCTGATAAACGCCTATGGGCCTGGACTTCTAATGGCATTTTTTCAGTCAAGTCAGCCTTTGAGAAGATCCGGGAGGTGTCTCCGCTATGCCCTTTTGCTCGCTTCTACTGGGCCAATTTTGTTCCTAAAAAGCTATCCGTCTTTTTTTGGCGTGCAATTAACAAGGCGATTCCGGTTGATGTCAGGATTCAGAACTGTGCAATCAGTTTGGCATCGGGTTGTGTTTGCTGTGTTCCCAGAAGTATTGAATCTTTCGACCATTTATTTCTGCATGGCAATATTGCGGCTCCTCTGTGGGACTACTTCGCGCCGCCTTTTGGCATCCATCGAGAGGACTACCTTGACTTCTGGGATTTCATCTGGGCCTGGTTCAATGTGTCCCCTGGGGGTTCCCAGATGGGCTCCTTGGCTACTTTCATCCCTCTGGCTATCATGTGGGAGACTTGGCGGGAACGGAATCACCGGATTCACAATGACCACCCATCTGGCATTATTTCAATCAGGTACAAGGTTTTGAACTGGATCCAGGACATCAACCCCAGGCTGAAGGTGAGCAGGCAGAGTCCGTCTTCTATTCGGAATGTTCTACATACTTGTCGGATCACCTTTACCTCCGTTCGTAGGAAACCCATCAAAATCCTCCGTTGGTCTCAGCCCCCTCCTGGGTACTTCATTCTTAATACGGATGGATCGGCCTCCTATTCCTCCGCTGCTGGTGGAGGAGTGGTTCGTGACTACCATGGTAAGATCGTGACGGCTTTCCACCGGTTCTACGGCTCGGGTACGAGCAACCTTGCTGAATCAAGGGCCTTGTTGGATGGATTGGGGCTTTGTATGCAATTGGGAATCAGAAGAATCGCGGTCAGAGTCGACTCGAGTCTTGTGGCATCCTGGTTCCATTACAAATATGATGTTCCTTGGGCCCTCCGTCGATGGTGGCATAAGATTAGAGAGCTCGCCCAAGGGCTCGACTTGGTCGTTGGCCACGTCTACAGAGAGTTGAACGCCCCGGCAGACTTCATGGCTGCCATGGGCCTTTCCAGCAGATCAGACTGCAACTTCATGTCAAATTTCCCCTCTCCTCTTGTGGGGCTTGCTAGGCTTGACAGAATGGGTATTCCGTATATCAGACTTGGCTAGCCGTTCCTGGGTCTGCCTAGTCCGGGGGACCGGTCTGTTCAGGTTTTTTTTGTATGGTCATCAAAATTCTTCTTGTACTAGTCCCAGGAGGTTTCAGGCTCATGTCCCCCTTCGGCTAGGTTGCTCCTTGCTTTTTTAATAAAGTCTTCCTCGTTCCGTCGAGGTTTTTTAAAAAAAAAAAAGAAAAAAAAAAGTTTGTTTTTGCTGACTTGGATCTGATTCGGGTCGAGTCAGATTTCAGACCGTTTGTGTTTTTAGTTTTTGAAAATCTGATTTGCTAGCTGACTCAAATAAATATCTGACTCAAAGGTGATTAAGATGTCTCCCAGTCAGGTATAATTTTATGCCTGGCTCATAGGGCATCCATCTGAGTTGACGAAAAAGACAATTATATCCCCACAATTTTTAAGACAAAAATTAAAAAATTTCAAACATTCCTCATTTTCTCCGTCGTTTCTCCATGAAAACCCTAGAGAGCTCCTGATGAAACCCCTGCTGCAGATCTGATCTTCCCTTTCCGATCTCTTTTCTTCCATCTTCTCTCTCTAGTTCTCTCTTTCTCTCTCTAACTTTCCACTTTTCTCTTACCCAAATCTTTCATCTCCCTCCTCCTCTACATCTCAGTTTGGGTCTGAGTTAGAACCAAATTTGTGGAACCATTCGAATAAGTTTAATAATAAAATAAAGTTGGGAAAAAGACAAAATAGGAAAAAAGAAGAAACAGGGATAAAAACCCAAAAAGTGGACTTTACATGCAGATCTCGGTAGTGATTTCGAAATCAAGATGTTTGGTTTCAAAACCAGTAAGTTCGTTTCGAAAGCAACAATGTGGGTTTCGAAACCAAAGTAGCCTGGAATGATTTCTGGCTTCTAGGTTTCAAAACTGACCATGCTTCTTTTGAAACCAAATTCAACTGTTTCCAGTTTGAGTTTGGTTTTGAGACCCACAAGGATGGTTTCAAAACTAAAAAAGACCTAGAATCAATGTGGCCACTTGGTTTCAAAACCAACAATGGTTGTTTCGAAATTAAAGTTGCCTATATGACAACATTGTTTCCTGATTTCGAAACCAACAAGGTGGTTTCGAAACTAGTTTACCCAGGTTTGGTTTTTTGAGTTTTTAAATCATTTTCAAAACGTTTCATAGTACTTAGGTTTCTAAGTTTCGTATCTTGTAGGGGGTGTGGTATTTAAGTGATCGATACTACGCTCAACATCAAGGCCAAATATGGCTTATTTTGTCACAAGCGTGGGTTATCATCAATACTGACATTACTAGCACCGCGTCACTGATGTGGGGAGAACTCCAGTGGAATGGCATGTATTACTTGATTTTGAGTTTGGATTCTGCAACACATCCCAACCCACCGAGAAATCATTCTCAAATTACCTTGAATGGACCATGGTAAGTACTAGAGGTAATTTATTGTCTTATACTTCATATTTACGGAGAGAAATTTGTTAAGCTCATTGCCTTGTATATTTTTATCTACCCTCTTGTTGGTACACTATTGGTAATACAAGTGCTTTTCCACAGCTAAACCAGACGTAAACATATAGTATATCGACCAAGACGGGCCTGTTGGATTGTAGAAGAGAGGAAGGCTTACTTTTCGGGCATTGCTTTGCATTCTCTGATTGTCGCAAGAAACATCATTGGTGGCTCGGGTCGATAAAAATTGGATCACGAAGGCTCGACACCAATATCGACATAAGAAGGATGATGCTCGGGCTGACAAAGTTGACTTCTCAACTCTTTAATCTCGTCACACGATCCTTTAGTCTGAGTCAGTGTAAATTTACGAAAAGTCTGAATGAAATCATCTTGGGTCGCATATTCAACATAAAGCTAGTTCTGCAGTTTAGAAAGTTTTTAGCCGTAATAAATAATCCAACTTTGAATACTACACCTAAGGGTGATTTTAGAAAAAAAAAACTTACGTGCGAAATAGCATCTCGAGGATAAATCCAAAGTCTTAGATCGGAAAGGCTTACGGGATACCTATCCAATTCTAAGTCTTTATTCCCATTTTACTCCCAATGGCTAGATACCTCTAGTCATTGAATACTTTTCTTTCCCTTTTCTCACAACTCAGCACCCGAATTGCTAAATCACTTAGCTATCTGCCCAATTTTTCTTTCTCCACTTGAGCAATCTATCGTCTTTGTCGTTTTGCATGCAAACGCGTGCACTCAATGGCTAGAGCATTTCTAGCAGTTAAAAGGCATTTCTCTCTCTCATGTCTCTTCTTATGGTAAGCACAAATAAGGGTCATTGATCTTTAAATCGACCCTGATGATCTAAGGGCCAGAAATCTCCCTCCCCCACTCATTTTTTTTATAAATAGAGAGCGTACCTTAGGGAGCAAGGGAAGAAAGCAATTTGAAAGAGAAATTACACCCAAGTAGAAACCCAAGTTTTCAAACTCTAGAGAGAGAAACACTCATCTTCTTTATTTTCAAAAACCTCCAAATGTTAACTATACTATTTTTTGAGTTAGAAAGTGTTTATTCCTCCATTTTCTTCCTAAAAATACATAAAAAAAGAGCTCAAACAACCACCAATACATTAAAACATCAAAGTGGTATCTCTAGGTTCACTTTGAATTTGGGCTAAGCCTACGCCTACCCCCATTCATAGGTTTTCAATTTTCTAATGTTCAATGAATGTAGCTAACCAACCAGCCGCAACATACGGTTTTGCATTACTAAAGAACACTTGACCCAAGAAGAATATATAATAAGCCTTAACTTTCCTTAAAACAATGGTTGTATTAGGTATTTTTTCGGCTGCCTTCACTAAATATTCTGGTTAAAAGTATGATTTCAAGGACAACAATGAGAATGCACCGAATTTCCAAGCACTGCGAGTTTTGCTCATTTCAGGAAATACGTTATTGATGACAATCTTGCGTGAATAAAACTAGATTGGAAGGGACTACATCACCAAGGCTAATATCAATTTCAGTAACCATGGCCCAATCTAGGAGTGAAATCCCCATCTAACCAAAATGAAAATGGAAGGTGTGGGTGGTGAACCACCAGCACTTGACCTCGGGGATATCAAAAAATTTACCCCAGCCTGATTGGTTGATGTAATCGGCAATAGTGGGGAATGAAGACCATAGATTATTGAAAATTTTTATCGCAGCAACAAATTCTCTACGGGTATCAAATTTCGCATCTCCAGTGTTTTCAAGCAAACCGTGTGAAACATGATTATTATCCTCTTGAATTCATTTATATTTGGTAAAATTTACTTCAGATTGACATTCCAATATCGGTTAGTCGAGAAAGTCATATTAGTTTAGTTCGTCAGGAATTGGGGCCTTTCTCTGGCTAACTTTCTTTATTTCTAATGAATCTACTTGGTTGAAACATTTCTACAAACACATGTTAGGCAAAATAAATGGGTATTCCTAAAATAATAAAAATGCTACATTTTGATGTTTTATAATAAGCACAAATAATATAAAGTGCAATGTGAAATAGGTGATTTCAAACACTTAGTTGAGACATTTTTACAAACAGATGATACGTATTGTAATAAATGGATAGTCCTAAAACAAAATTANGATGCAAGGGGTCTACGACGGTTACTTCGAGGCTACTAGGGGTCTTCGCCAGGGGGATCCGCTCTCTCCCATCCTCTTTATTTTATGCTCCGAAGTCCTCAGTAGGGGTTTGGCTGAGGCCTTCCGAGCAGAGAGGGTAGCTCCGTTTCACACGCCTCAGAATTGCAATCCGGTCACCCATCTCTTATATGCCGATGACACAATCATTTTCCTTAACGGAAGGGAATCCTCGGTTCACGGCTGCATGGGGTTTCTTGATANAATTTTTTCAATGAGTGACTTTGAGTTGGGAAAGAAATTGAAGTGAAAAAGAGAAAAAATAGGGTTATATGTGAAGAAGATGAGAATGGGTGAATGTTTTTAGAAAGTTAAGGAAGAAATGAAGAAGTAAGAGTAAAACAGATGAAAAAATGGGGAGTGAAGACCTTATGTTGATTTTAGGGCTCGGTGGGACACATTGGGGATTTTAAAAAAAAATTAAAAATGCCAGGGTGGTGTCCCTGTGGACCGCCTGGCATCAAGCGGTTTAAATTTTCTTTTTTAAAAAAAATGACAGATGTATCCATAATTAAGTTTTTGATTAATTTTTTTTTAAAACCTTTTTGGTAACTTAGGATGACCTTAGAAAGAAGAGAGTTTTCATTATTGACTGATTTAATGGAAAATGAGTAGGATGGCCTTTCCTGGGAAAAAATTTGACGTGGAGGACAATATTTTTTTTAATGCACGGACAGTCCTTGGCACACGTTAGCATGATGCAAAAAGACGAAAACCATAAGCTGAATAACAATTGTGCACGTTAGCAAACTCCAATTAATGAATTTGAACATAAAAATGGCTATAACTTTCAAAATATAAATCAGATTTGAACAAAATTTATACCGTTGTAAAGCATTTTTCAAGATCTTTAACAAATATCATACATGAATACTGAATTCCAAAAAAATTAAAAAAACAAAAAAAAAAAAAAAACTATCTATGAAGCTATAAAAACCCATATTGTATGCAAATTACAACTTGCATAGATTTTTTTACTATAAAAATGCAGTTTTTTAGTTTTTTACTATGCAATCTTTTTGTATAGAGGCTCACAAATATGCAGATGCTCAAAGTATGCAAAAATAGCCTATTCAAATTACAATTTGCATCGTTTTTTACTATGCAAATTATAGTTTGCATTGTTTAAAATGTAAGTTTTTTAACTTTTTTCTTATTCAATCTAGTTGCATAGAGACTTAGAGAAGTGCATATGCTCAAAACTACTTAAAATAGCTGATTCAAATTACAATTTGCATAGGTTTTTAACTATTTAAATGTAATTTCTGAGTTGTTTTTATTATGTAATTTGTTTGTATAGAGGCTTAGAAAAGTATAGATGCTCAAAAGTATGCCAAATAACCTATGCAAATTAAAACTTGCATAATTTCTGGGTTTTTTATTATGTAATTTATGTGCATATTCGAGTTACAAAGGTTTTTTTTTTCTTTTTGAATTTGATGTTGTTGTCTGGTCTCATTTTGGAGATCTTGAAAAATGCTTTTCAAAAACATAAATTTTGTTAAAATCTGATCTGTATATTAAAAGTTATAGTATTTAAATTTTAAAAATATTATTTTCTTTATCTGCCACATCATCGGTCCCTACAAGCAAAAAACAGTTAAAAGTCTACCTTTTTAGCAAAGTGAAGGGTAGTTTAGGTACTAAAATTTTACAATTTTAAAATAAAACAAGGAACTAACTCCTTTACTTACAAAGGGTACTAAAATTTTACAATTTTAAAATAAAAGAAGGAACTAATTTTTCCAAATATGAATTGATTTTTTGTTTCCATGCTTGTTATGAAAATATGAATTAATTTTTTGTTTCCATGCTTATTTTTAATAGTATATATTTGGAAGGGGTATAAGAAAAAAATTAGCCTTTTTTTGGATTCTTATTCCTGCATGAACCAAACACTGGAATAGGAATGTGGCAAGAATCATATTCCTATTCCTGGTTGAACCAAACAAAAAAATAAGGGAATATCATTCTCAGGAATAGCATTCCCGAAATGTGATTTTCAGGAATATGATTCCATTCCCACGATCCAAACATGGCATTAATGTAATTCTATTACACGTTCATGCAAAATCTTGATGATTCTCTACAGTGGTTTTACAAGTTATGAGTATAAGAGAAAGATGCCAACGGCATCTCAAAGATTACAGCTAAGGAGAAAGACCACAAAATTGAAAAGGAAAAACTACATGTTACAGATCTTAACCCAATCAAAAATAAACTCCTCAAACTTCATCTCTTTTAAAAGCTCATTAAATCTCAACCAACTAAAAATTGAAGACTTAATCTCAATTAAAACTTCTTTCCACTTTCACTCAACGACTCTAAATTGTCTACTATTTTTCTAAATCCAAACTCCCCAACAAACAGCGAAGGGCAAGTAGAACCAAATAAAATGCCTTCCTTCGGATCCAAATGAATTAAATTATAGAACGCCGGAAGATCCAATTATCAGAGAAACACTTAGCAGCGTAGTCCATAGAGAGCGGACAAACCTGCATTGAATAAAAACGTAATTACAAGTCTCCTCCTCAACCTCACACATCGCGCACCTGGTTACAATGATCATTCCATGACGTTTAAGCATACCTTGAGTCAGAGCAATTTCACATAATGCAGTAGCCCACATATATAAAAAAAAGAGATCTTTGGAGGAATAATTCATCGTCCCTCCAGGCAGTATCCTTCTCCTTAGATAACATATCATAACAACAGCTAACGGATAACAGTTCATCTTTGTTTGGAATCTAGGTTCTATCATCCCCATCATCATCTAGGCACCCAATCTCATCAAAAATAACAAATAAGTCGGCATATTCTTGATACTCGGCAGGTCATAACTGTGATTTTCTTCTCTAGCTACTCAATGATTTTTCTACTGTAGCTACTCGTCGTCACCGTAGATGTTTAATAAGGTATCCACGTATATGTTTTTGTTACTTAATCTATAGCAAACTGTAATTTAAATTTTTTTTTTTAAAGTTCTTGTTGTTTTCTTAAGAAATAGTTGAAAACTTGGGCTAATATGTTGGATTAGTAAGTAATTAGTTGAACTTATGTTTGAAATTTAATGGATGAATAACGGAGCTAGGAGCTGATTTAAATTTCAATGAATAGAAATTGTGCTTTAAATTGTTGTTGAACTATATGGACCTATATGTTTTCGACTTTTGTGATTGGCTTGCCACTTTGCCCTTCCTAGAAAAAAAAATCCTAGATCCGCCACTGGTTGGCAGCACAAGATTTCATCAAGCCCCACACGAAATCACCAAACCCATCGTGCATCGTCGGGCCCACTAAATTTTGTTGGGCCCCCCGGATGTAACTGAGCCCACAAGGCATCATTGGGTACATTAGAGTTTGCCAAGCCTACAGGACTGTGTTGGCCCCATCAGTGAGGTTGGGACCATCAAACGCCCATAGGCCCACAAATGTCGTTTCGCCTATCGATATCCTCGAGCCTACTAAGTGTCTTAGAACACATCGAATGTCATTGACCCCATAGGCCATCCCTAAGCCCAAGAAATGAGGTCGGGCACATCCGACATTGTGGGCCCAACCAAACATCCTCATTCACACTAGGCGTCCTCGTGGCCCACTAATTAACATTGATGGGCCCACTAGATGTTGTTGGGCCCAACAAATGTCGTCAGCCTAAAGGCCAATAGAAAAAACATAAATTAAGGGAACGTTTGGGCTTTAAGTCCCAACTTTTAGCATCCCCTAAATCAAAGTGGAACCCTAATGACAACAATCTTTATTATTTGTTTGTAAGTATCTCTCTTACTTCTCAACTCGTCCTTCTTTGAGATCTTTTTCCTCCTCCTCTACATCTCTGACATTCACATTCTATAGGTTGTGAATAGAGTTCCCCGAAGATCCAGCAACACCCACTTTATTTACAAACCTCAGTTTTCTTCCCCTTCATGAACTTTTAGATATATATGTTCAATAAAATCTCTCACTCATTCATGCACATAAATAATAATAGGAGAGCATTTGTGAGATTACAAGGTAAAAGAACTTATTTTCTCATTCTTTTTCGTTCTTACTCTGGATAAAATTCTAATGGAGGAGAACCCGAATATAGTAATTCATGAGTGTTAAGTCATTCGGCGATAGAGAAAAATAATAATAATACAAGATTAACTCATCGCAAACTTTGTGTGATGGAAATACAAAACTGTTCGTGTTTCAAATCTAGGGATTTACTTTCCATCGAAAGGTTTAAAATTTTAACTTTATAGCCAATGCCTTAATTGTCAATAATATTGTTACTAGATCATCTCCATGTGACATAAACTGGTATAATGAGGTGTAAGAATAGGTGGGTATAAAATGAAAGCTGAATTTGCAAAGCATGCTAGGAATTATACTTCACTTGATTGAACCACTTTCATGCCCAGCGGCATGGTGGAAGTAAAATTCCCCATCATGCACCATTTCTATTTGAATTTTGAAGTACTAAATTTTGGCACGTCATTTGGCCTACGTTGACATTTTCACGACATGACATCGCTATTTTGGTGATATAGTTTCTTTTTAAGGGGTTTTGCACCATTTTAGCAAAATTAGTGCAATCGTTAGAGTTTCTCCAAGAGACAACATAGGTAGGGAGAATTACCTTCAAAAGTTAATTAAATGCTTCTCGTGATATATATATATTCTAGAAATTATTACTTCCCCTTTTTAATATCTAAATTAACAGTACATATTGATCATAATCAAGTTCTTTTAATCCCATCTTGTCGACTTGTCTGTAAATGCATGACTTTCGTTAGTTTGAAGTCTAAGTCCAAGATTTTGATTTGTTATATGATCGACTTTTGCCTAATTAAATCCTATTAGAAAGAGTTATGCTCTAATGTTTTCTTGGTAGGGTACCAATATTTTAATTGCTTACAATCTCTTAGTATGGTAAGTAGATTTCTCTATCATAATGTCTCCAAGATTTGTTTCTTTAGTAAGCTAATTTATTGGGT
>MVGT01002332.1:32367-58408 GCA_002174775.1 Macleaya cordata
TCTCTCTCTCTCTCTCTCTCTCTCTCTCTCTCTCTCTCTCTCTCTCTCTCTCTCTCTCTCTCTGTAAAGTGTGAAGTCTCAGTTCTTAATTTCTTTTTTTCGTTGCCCTAAATCAGTTCTACAAGTATTTTTTGTCCTCTTAATTTGCCTCTTCTAAGTCTCGAGTGTAGTTGCCTCAAAGTTTGCGGTCCTGATAAGAGATCAAGATTAAACACTAGTACAACTTCTAACTTCTGTATTGTGGTTTACTCTTAAAAAAGAATAGAAATGAACTCCTTGCCTCCATTAACAATCTTATTTTTGTGATTCATGATGTTTATAGAAATATTATTGTTGAGTGTTTCTTTATCTTTGCATGTCTTCCTTTTCCAGAACAAATAATTTCTAAAAATAGATATTTTGTTGAAGTTAATTTTTTTACAGTACGTTAACTTTTTTCAGTTTATTTCTTTGAAAAATCTCATTCATTTGAATGACTTCCATGGTTTTTTGCAATGATTCATATATAACTCTTGTTTTTGGTTCGAGGTACAATATTGTTTTTATTCCCTTGGAGACTTCAAAAGATCAAAGGTAAAATTTATGGCGGTCTCACACATAGCTTTTTGTTTTATTGCCATGCCTAATTGATAAATAGTCATATAATATTACAAATATAGTTTACTTTCTTAGTTTTTTAATTTTTTATGTTAGTTAAAAAGTGATATTTCCATTACTGGTTTTTTTTTTCCTTAAAACTTCTTTTGCAATAGGCATAATTTTTGTTACCTGTTTTGCGTACTACATTGGATACTTGGGTGGTCCATGACGATTTAGGGAAAAATGTACTTGATAAATTGAGATGTTATGCTTTGTTCAAAGGGAATTTTGGCCAAAAACCCCTACTTGAAAAACGTTTTAGGATTTAGCCCAACAAACGTTTTCTTTTAGTCTAAGGCCCAAGGATAACTGACTGAAACCCTCATCTCGGAGAGGGTTTCACTGAAACCCTCTTCCTATAAATTACACACACTGAAACCCTCTGACTGAAACCCTCTTGGGCCTACGTTTGTTGGGCTAAATCCTAAAACGTTTTCCAAGTAGGGGTTTTTAGCCAAAATCCCCTTGTTCGAATAGCTTTGTTCAAATAGCTTTCTTTTAAGGATCCTTTTAGTTATAGCTAAATGTCAAAAATAGTTGTAGTATTCGATCGTCTATAATATTTTTATGATGAATCGACTTTACTTTTCACCGTATCTTTCATCCTACTCCTCGTTAAACCCAGCTACATATGCTTGTAAATTTTCTTTATTAGAAAAAGAACCATTTTCTTTTGATATTTCCTTCATGCATGGCTCCAAAAGGAAAGCATCGATCATTTCCAAATTTTAGTTGAATTTATATATATTATTTCGATGAATTGACTCTTGGGTTTTTTTAACAGGTGGCTATTTAATTTCTTCAACATTGGCATCCATGATTTTGCAAATAATTTATATATTTTAGTCGTATTATTGTTTTATCCCATGATAGTCAGTGAGTACTTTGTAACTCGTGAATACCGAATACTGAATATATTAATGACCAATGGTTGCTTTTGAGTTGGCCTTTTGTTTCGTCATCCATAAATACAATTTTGCCTTTAGTAAATTCTCTATTACTAGTTAATTGAAATAGTTTCCGCGTTCGCAGTAACTTATACGGCTGAGATGCTAGTTTGGGAACGAAGATTTAGGTTGGGAACGTGATCAAATAATTTCCGCTTTAGTAGACACAACAAAGAAAAACATGGCTCTCTTTCTCTCTCTTCTTTTCCAACCCTCCCAATCAGTTTTTGTGAGATACCCTAAGCCTAAAACCCTAGCTCCTTTCTTTGTTTCTTTCAACCATCAGATCAATGATTTACCAAAGGAATTTCCCATCAATTTGCACGACTGCGTTTGCAACTCTTGCTGCGTCATTAGCGAATCCCTGAGGTTTGATTCAACCATTTCACCCTCAGTGAAATAGTACTTTTACTCTTGTTATTTGATCTAATCTTTCTTACAAGGTACTGATTTTTACTTAAATCCTTTTTATTGATCCTCAAGATATATAAGCTGGCCGCAGAGGTAGCTTTGGATCCGCAAGGAAGGTATTAAAATTCTCACTTTTATCTTTCATTCTCTATTTTGGGTTTATGATTTATGTATGTAGTATTTCTATAGTAGTTTCAATTTAGTTCTTTAATTTTTTACCTTCTTCAAATTTAGGACTTGAATCTGTTTGTATATGACAAAACATCAAGCCCTAACTATTGGTCTTAATAGCTTTTACCGAATGTTGTAAATTTGTTTTTTGCACTAGTGGTTGAAATCAATGCACCAATTTCTTATCATTTCTGTTCCAATGACTTGTTTAAACCATTATAGTCGTTTCATTCTGATCCAAAAATATTGTAGGTGATGCATGGTAATTGAAATGAACAGAGTAATGTTATATTTTGTGATTTAGTTGACCTTTCAGAAAGAAAAAAGATGGTTATATTTCGAACTACATAGCTACACTGATGAGGGGATTTTGTTAGATATCTTGAATTCACCTGGTTGCAATATAAGTCTAATGAGAAATGAGCATTCTATCACAGACGCTGATTTTTGAAATACTACTTTGTCCAACAGAATAAGTGTTTCCCATATCTTCAATTCACTTTTTTCAATTCCTTTACAACTATTTTAGGAATCTCTTATTTTTTTATATAGATGCTCTAATAGAATGAAGATGAACTTGAAATCTGTAAGATAAAAACCCAGATACTCAATTTCTTTCTTTAATTAAACATCAAAGCGAAGGTTGTAAGTTGAATTAATCATAATAGTTAACCATAACTTAATTTAGTAACCACCACCTTTCACTCTCAACTTATTCAAATCATGTTTGAATATGGAAAACTAATTATTCATATTAACTATGATATTTGTGTAAAGGTAAAAATGATAACGGAAGAGAATAAGAACTGGGTTCTCGTAACTATACATCNACATTCTAGCAAAGGAAATTTATTATATGGAAATGATATCCCCAAAAAATGCTAAGGATATAAATTTGAGCAACCAATATTATTGCACGGTTGAATCTTCAAAACTCTAATCATTATGTTTTTAAAACAATTAGTATTGGATCCGTGTCTGACCTAATATGCCTTTTAAGCTTTGAGATTTGTGTTTTAAATAGAGACCCAGATGGTTGCATAAGTTACTAATAATTCTACTACTACTCTCATCTGTAGATACTGTGAAAACCATTCCATATTGAACTGTAATTAATATTTTTCTGTCTCTTACAGGTGGAAGTAGAGTCTTTACGTACGATTTTGTCATGTATGAACCTAGTGGAAGTAGAGTCTTACCTACATCTTTGATGCATGGAAAGTCTCTTATTATTCACAGTCTGCTATTTCAAGTGAATCTACGCGTCATTCAGGAGCCTCGTATACAGGTATTTCACTTGTCTCATTTTATTATTTAGCATTGATATGGGAAACAGGTCTTTTCATTTATCTGTCCCTAACCCTTTCTTTAGTTATTGTTACTGTTTTAATAGCTATGCGGGTTGACAGTTTCTTATTATGAGAGGTGGATATCTCTTTCTTAATGTCTCTCAGAGTTTTTACCTAATTAGAAAACATGTAGGTTTACATGTACTTTCTTTGTTCATGTAGAAAATTTTTCATTAATTTATCTAAAGAATAACACAAGCCGACTTACGCTACAATTGCCAAGGTTTATAAATGGAAGGTTTAACAAGTACTAGCACAAAATGCTACCATGGTATAGTATTCGTCTTTGGTATTTCAATATGCACCAGCCGCTAGGAGAGTTGGTGGTGGAGCGAGTTGGTGAAGATATGCTGGCAGATGTAGAAGAGGAGTTTTTATAGATAGCTTGAATAGATGATTGTTTAGCTTGGACAAACTGAGGTTAGAAAAAGGGGGGATTTATACTACACAAATAAATGGCTTAAAATGAATTTATAAATAATGGTCTTTTATTTGTGATAGAATTTCATCCATGACTATATGAACCTTCAATGTATAACTGTTCAAATGACAAATCTTTCGTTGTGGTTTTAGAAGGTCTGAGTAATACTGGTAATTCTGAGTATGAGGTTTATAAATGGAAGGTATTTAGTGAGTACTAACTCGATGCTACGTATCTCATATGGCCTCTAGGGTTCGTTAACAATTATCCACTGAATCATTAATGGACCTACATTTCATAAATCAGCCCAAGTGAACATTTATTTTGGTTATGGCATGAATTTTTCAAGGGCTTGAAGACACTTATGGATTTGTTTGCTATTGCTTTGATGGTGGTGGTCGTACAGGAAGATATGCCAGACGAGGTGGTGGTGGTTCTAGGGTATGAGAAACATACTTACTTAAGGAAGCATCCAAAAGAATTCGCCTACATGATATTTGTCTAAAATCTTGTACTCGATGAGCATATAGAAAATATAAGAGCTTCAGGATGTCTTTGTGCTCAACTCTGTAGCAAAATTAGTTGATGTAATCTAATCACTGTTGTGACCCATTGGTCCCAGATCATAAATAAAGCTATACCAAAGTACTGTATCCATTTAACGATAATTTGAATTCTAATTATTTACGTTGCTCACTGAGATTTTACATGCTTAATAGATTTTTTAATATTAAATTAAAATATTATATTGCGAGGTGGGCATAATACATTAACACTAGCTAGTGATATGTGAGTTAAGGGTTATGTTATTCTTGTCTGGGTTATCTTGTCACTCTATATAATGTACCAGACTCACAAGTCCCCGTAAAAGAGTTTATATAGTTTATTAGTGTCTTGGATGCAGAATTTTGGAGGATAAACTTGAAGTAGGAATTCACCAGCAGTCCACCACAAGTAAGAACTTGTGGTGGAATTCGCACACCCAACATTTTTATATATTACACTTCCACCTTATTCTTAGTGTTTTTACAAATTTTATCCACCTTGTTCTTATACTTTGCATACACCTCCCTAAGGTTCTTTGTTTTGATACTTTGAATACACCTAAGGATCCACTGAATGCTGTCGTTTTTCAGGCAGTATCGTCAGGCAACCAAGACTTCGTCATGCCGCACAATCTAAATGACACCACCAGGCCCACTAAGTGTTGTTAGGCCCACTAGATGTAAGTTAGCCTACTAGGTTAAACAAAACAATAACCTTAACATGAAATAAATGGGTCTTGTTAATGTGTGCCCACGATAAGGTTAGAGTCATAGAAATTTGTTCTTTCATTAGAGGTCTTCAATTCAGCTGATCCACCAAAAATTAGTTCAATAAAAAATCTCTAACCCATAAAAAAATCACTTTATATGTTAACAGTTTATTCACATTGTTAAATTATAGATTAAATGTTCGTGGTGCTAAAGATATAGTTTTTTAGATATGATCCAAATATAGCTTAAATAACATATTTAAATAAGCACTTTTGGACAACCGTAATAGGCTACTCAAAAAAATAACCTTACAATGTGCAAAATTCGAGAAAACTATGCCCTTTGCCTCCAAGTACTGGCTCCTCTTACCATCTTTCTGAATTCTAACTGTGCAAATCCTTTTCTCTCTTATTATTTTTTCTGGCTTTCAACTCTATTCTATACAATGCCACACTCTTCCCCTAGCCAAGACCCTAATAATAAAATCCACTTCATCTTCTCTATCTGAAAAAAAAAAAAAAATTCCAGGGCCTCCTTTATTTCGGTTAGGGAGAGAAATAACAATGCCAAATTAACTCCTCACAATCTATATCTCATTCAAATGCAAAGGCTCTTTAGATCATCTCCATGTTGCATTGTGGCATAGACAAGTATAATGAGTTGTAAGAATAGGTGGGTGCATAAGCAAAACTGAATTTGTAAAGTATATTAATTAGGAGCTATACTTCCCCTATCGAACCACGTACATTTATGCACAACAGTGTGGTGGAAGTAAAATTCCCTATCATACACCAATTATTATATTTGAATTTTAAAGCTCATTTTAGTGTTTTATTTGGCCTATGCTGATATAGTGAAATGGCATCGCTATTTTGGTAATTTAGTTTCTTTTTAAGGTGTTTTGCACTATTTAGCAAAATTTGCAAGACCATTGGAGTTTCTCGAAGATATAACATGGTTATAGAAAATTACCTTCAGACATCAATGAAACGCTTGTCGTGATATATGTATATATATATAATCTAAAAATTTTTACACCCCCTTTTTAGTATCTGAATTAATAATAGATATTGATTATGTCTAGTTCTTTTTATCCCATTATATCTACTTGTTAGACATGATTTCATTAGTTTGAAGTCCAAGTCAAAGAACTCGATTTGTTAAATGACTGACTTTGGCTAATTAAATCTTACTAGAAAGAGTTCTGCTCTAAATTCTCTTCGTAAGTTATTGTTGTTTTACGAGAATGCTATTAGGACTGGCCCAAACATCTGTATAAATAGACAGAATTTGATCGCAATTCAAATCAGCCATTCATTGTGTATTTATGGGGCCCACACATACACAAAGAATGGTGGATGTTAACTGCTACTTCAATCTGTCTATTTAGACAGATGTTTAGGTCGGTCCCAAAATCTTTTTCGGTTATTTTAATAGCTAGGCAATCTCTTATTATGGTAAGTAAATCTTTCTATCATAATGTCTCCAAGATTTGTTTCCTTATTGAGCTAATTTGTTAGGTTACATGTGCACCGTCTTAATTTCTTTGTTGCCATATTAATCTCTTTGTTCTCATCTTAATTTTTTTACTGTCCTCTTAATTTATTTGTTGCTGCCCTAAATCACTTCTATAAGTACCACTATCTGAAATCTCAAACATACTTGCCTATCTCTCTCTCTCTCTCTCTCTCTTATGGTGTTAAGAGTTAGATATTGAATTGATTTTGGTGCTGTGGGTGTATATGTGTGTGTGTGAAGTGTGAAGTTTCACTTTTAAATGACTTTGTTGTTGCCCTAAATCACTTCTATAAGAATTTTTTGTTATTTTTGTCTCTGAAGTCTCGAGCATTGGTGCCTCAAACTTTGCAGTACTCATGATAAGAGATCAGACTAAATTAACACTGGTAAAAATTTAACTTTCTGCATTGTTGTCTGTTCTTGAAAAAGAGTAGAAATAAACTCCTTTCCTTCGTTAACAATCTTATTTTTGTGATTCGTCATGTTTGTAGAAATATTATGGTTGAGCTTTTCTTTGTCTTTATATGCTGTCTTTTTCTGGAACAGATAGTGTCCAGAAAGAGAAATTTTGTTGAAGATAATTTTATCTTCGAAAATCTCTTTTATTTGAATTCCCTACATGGTTTCTTGTTGTCATTCATATATACCTTGGTTTTTATTTTGGAACTTTTAGTTACTATCGTCTATGGGTTCTTGGAGACTTGATAAGATTGAAGGTAGGATTTCTGGGGTTTTACACATAGGCTTTTGTTTTATTGTCGTGCCTAATAGATAAATAGTCATATATTATTATATATTATTATGACCAATGATTTCTTTTGAGATGGCCTTTTCTTTCTTCTTCGATCCCTAGATAGTAGATACAATTTTGCCTTTAATAAATTTTCGTATACTAGTTAACTGGAGTGAGTTTCGGAACGAAGATTTAGGATCAAGCACCAGGAAGAAACACTTAATAATGTGATTGAGTAATTTTCGTTCTAGCAGTTATTACTTCCCTTTTAATATCTAAATTTACATGATATTGATCATTATCGAGCTAGTTCTTTTTTATCTCATCTTGTCTACTTGTCTGTAAAGGCATGGTAAAAAAACTAAGAGTTCTGCTCTAATGTTCTCTTGGTAGATTACTACTGGTTTAATAGCTTCGCAATCTCTTATTACGGTAAGTAGATCTCTTTCTATCATAATGTCTCCAAGATTTATTTGCTTAGTAAGCTAATTTGTTGGGTTACATATACATCCTCTTAATTTCTTTGGTTTCATCTTAATTGCTTTGGTGTCCATTAATTTCTTTGTTGTACCACTCTTTGAAGTCTCGAACATACCTCTCTCTCTCTCTCTGTGGAGTCTCAATTTAAATCTATTTGTTCTTTCCCTAAATCAGTTCTAACATTGTTGCCCTAAACCACTTCTAACTCTCTTTGTAGTTGCTCTAAATCACTTACATAAGTATTTATATGTTGTCCTCTTAATTTGTCTCTTTAAAGTCTCGAACATAGTAAGTTTACCCTAAACTTTTCAGTCGTGATAAGAGAGATTAAACACTAATAAAATTTATAATTTTTACATTGTGGTCTATTATTAAAAAAGAGTATAAATGAACTCCTTGCCTTCGTTAACAATCTTATTTTTGTTATATCTTCATTATGTTTGCAGAAATATTATTGTTGAGATTTTTCTTTATCTTTGCTTGTTTTAAAAAAAGAGTAGAAATGAACTCCTTGCCTTCATTAACAATCTATTTTTGTGATTCATCATGTTTGTAGAAATTCTATTATTGAGTTAATTTCCTATCTTCATATGACTTTTTTTTTTTTTGGAACAGATACTACAAATAAGAATCAAAAAGAAGAAGACAGATAGTTCATAATGAAGGAAAAGAATTACCTAATCACCATGCATGTTCACTTCTACTTCAAAAAGAGAAGATTGAAGATTCCAAAAGAAAGGTCAACATATTATCAGATCAACGAATTACTAGCAGAGTGCTTTTGCATCCATTGGAGGCCACCATTTCCAGCTCTTGCATTGGCGAATCCCCCAGGTTTGATTTTTTGCAAATTAATCAACCTGCATTTATCACTATTTTCGTTGTCGTTGTTATTGAGATTGTAAGGTATGATTCTAATTTGATCTACTCCTTCAATCCAATACAAGACTCCGTTAAGGTAGCTAACTACATTGCTCGAGAAATTATATACATGGTGACTTGTAGAGAGCATAAAACTTTATAGGTATTCCATTCACTACGATGTTCGAAGAATAGATTTCAATGTCAGAAGTTTGTCAATGGATCCTTCAAATCTAGGTATGCACCACCTTGTAACTTGTGGAAGCGAACGAAGATGATGATGATTCACTTATGAAACAATTTATAACCCATTTATGATGAGAGGTTGGGGGTCGGCGAGGGACTGCGACCCATTTTTTTGATAGAGTTACAAATGTAGTATCTCATTTGGTAATATGAGATAGCCGCAGAGACAGCTTTGGATCCGAATGGAAGGTATTAAAATTCTCACTTTTATCTTTCATTCTCTATTTTGGGTTTAGGGTTTATGTATGTTTAGTTATGTGTTTCTAAGTTATTTTTAAGTTTAGTAAATTTTTGTACAGTTTCAATTCAGTTCTTTAATTTTCTGACCTTCTACAAGTTTAGGGCTTGAATCTGTATGTATATTAGAGAGCATTTAACCATGTCCAGCCCTAACTATTGGTCTTAATAGCTTTTACCCAATGTTGTAAATTTGTTTATTACAAATAATAGTGAGTTCAACCAATCCCGAAATATTGTAGGTGATGCATGGTAATTGAAATGAAATGGTTGGTTCAAAAAGGTCTTCTGTTTCTCATGTTTTCATAACTCACACAAGTTATGTTACTGGTTATGCTCAAATCTGTGTGGATTTATACAGATGAATGTTATATGTGATTTACTTGACCTTTCAAAAAGAAAAAAGATTGTTATATTTCTAATTATAACTATATCGATAAGGGGATTCTGTTTATTTTTCTTTAGCACTTCTTTAATTAAGATTCAGGGTTTGCTTGAAGGTAGTTTGTTGTCCATGATACAAATTTGCTTTTAAAAATGGCTGTTGTTATTCACACCTATAATAAACTTCTTCACACCCTTGAACAACAGAAAAATGACTTCTATATCCTTTAAAAAATATTGTTTAGAAAGATAGTCTGATAAAGAGACGAGCATACAAAATGTGTTTTACATCCGGGCATCCGGCCATGTTGATTCCAATTATTTTTTTTTCCATATTCTTCTTAAATTATTAGATGATTTCAGATTTGAAGATAAACTTGGAATTCTTTTGGGGTTGTCAAAGTATTCTTCCACATTTCAACCTAGAATACTTTATTCCTATTAGATATCAGGACTTCACATGGTTGCAATACAAATTAAATTATACATATATTTAGGGGGAACACCAATCCAAGGAATCTATTATTTGACACATCAGGAATGAGCTTTCTATACATCATAAAAAGCATCCCATATAGAACTGTAATTGATACGTATCGATCAGTCTCTTACCAGTGGAATTAGAGTTTTACCTACATGATTTTGTTATGTATGAACCTATTTAAGGTTGAGTGTTACCTACATATTTTATGCATAGAAAGTCTCTTACTAATTCATAGTCTGCTACTTCAAGTGAATCTGCAAATCATTTAGGAGTAGAAGAAAGTTCTGCAAAAAAATGATTAGAGACAAATTTTCCATGACCTTTTACAGATGTATTTCAAATTGACAGTTTTATTATTTAGGACATTGATAGCATGAAGCATGAGATATAGGACTTTTCATATATCTGTCTCCGGCCCTTTCTTTCGTTATTGTTTCAGTTTTAATAGTTATGGGTTGACAGGTTCTTATTAATAAGAAAACTTGAAGGTTAACATGTGCTATCTCTTTTTATGCAGAATATTTTGCATCATTATATTCAGAGAATGACTGAAGCCGACTTACGCTACAAATTCGAAGGTTTACAAATGGAAGGTTTAGCGAGTACTGACACATTGCTAATGTGGTCTTGTATTTATCCTTTGTATTTCAATATGAACCTGCCGCTAGGAGAGTAGGTCGTGGGGCAAGTTGGTGAAAACATGATGACAGATGTAGGAGAGGATTTTATTGATAGCTTGAACAAAGGATTATTTAGCTTGGATGAACTGACGTTAGAAAAAAAGGAGATTTATATTGCAAAAAAATGGTGTGAAATGCATTCAATGGGCTTCCATATGTGACAAAATTATTCATCCATGAGTACGTGAACCTTTAATGTATATCTGTTCAAATGATGATATCTTTCGGGGTTGTTTTAGAAGGTCTGAGTAATACGAATGACTGTGAGTGTGATGTTTATAAATGGAAGGAGTTTAATGAGTACTGAATCGATGCTATGTATCTTATCGGGCGTCTTGGGTTCTTTAACGATTATCCAATGAATCATTAATGGGATTAGATTTCATAAATCAGTCCAAGTGAAAATTTCTATGTTTTGGTTTGCCCTTGATTTTGTCTAAAGCAAATCTAAAGCTTAGTTGCTTTTTGCTTCTGATTCTTAGCCAACCAACCACTTGGTACCAAGAAACCGGTTAGTTGTTGCGCTTTCAAAGTAGAAGAGTGGTCTCTTAGAAGTGGTAGTGTAAGAAGCACACTATCCTCTTTGTCTTAAAAGAAAGTAATTAAGCGGAGCGAAGCGTATACGTTAGGTAATTAAGCGGTGTAATAAGCCGGCCTCTTAAGAAAGAAAGTAAGAAAGTCCCCAATTGAACTAGAAAGAAAAACAAGTAGGGCATAATGAAGAGACTTATGGATCTGTTTGCTAATGCTCTGATGGTGGTGGTGGTGGTATAGAAAGACATACTGCACGAGGTGGTGGTGGTTCTATGGCAGAAGGGTTGTATCGAGTCATTGAGTTACGAGAAACAGTTTTACTTAAATCAAGCATCCCAAAGAATGTACCTACATGATAGAGGTCTGTAAGCTTGTACTTGATGTGCATATAGAATATATTAAGAGCTTCAGGATGCCTTTGTGCTCATGGCTGTAGCAAATTTGGTTTATGTAATCTAATAATCACTGTTGTGACCTAGTGGGTCCCAAATGATAAATAAAGCTATACCAAAGTATTGTATCCATTTAAAGATTGTTTGAATCTATAATATAGCAGAATCTTTCTCTGCTACGTGTCTCTCCCAAGCATTCTCCTTAAATCATGCCATGTGTCACTTTCTAAAAAAAAATTTCTTTAAAATTTTATAGTAATTATAATCCTAAAACAACTAAACTTTCTAATTATATTTTCTCTTTAAAAGTTATTTCAAAGATTTATAGTAATTAAAAGCAACTAAACTTTCTAATTATCTATTAAAAAAATCAATTTTTTTTTTAAAAAAATCCCCCATTGTCTGCAGAGGGAATTGAGGCTAGTTCTAATTATAAAGGTTGCTCACTGAAATTTTACATACTTGATGCATTATTTCATATTAAATTAAAATATTATATCGCTGGGTGGGCATAACACATTTTACACTGGCCAGTGATATGTGAGTAAAGGGTTGTGTTATTCTTTTTTGAGAATTATGTTATCACTGTGTAGATCAGATCAAACCTCACAACAACCCTTAAAAGAGTTTAGAAAGTTTAATGGTCTATTGGTTGTAGAATTCTGGAGAACGAATTTGAAGTAAGAATTCACCAACAATCCACCCCAAGTAAGAACTTGTAAAAGAATTTGGTTTATTTACACCCCAACCTTTTTTATATATTACACCCACACATTATTCTTAGTATTTTTACAAATTTTATCCACCTTGTTCTTATACTTTGCATCTAAGTAACCAGTGTGGGAACGTCGGAGCGGCAAATAATAATATGCTTTTTATTTTAAAATACATTCGGAGCGAGAGCATGAGGTTCTGGAGCAAGACTATTACCCATATACTACGGTTCTAGTTACTAAATTATGCAGACACCTTCCTAAGGATCCTTGTTCTTATTATATACCTTCTTAAGGATCCACTGAATTTTGTTGTTTGTTGGGTAGACATAATGTTTGGCAATGGGTTTCGTCAACCACACCGAACTTCGTCAAGCTTGCAATCCACACGACCCCACTAGGCCCTCTAAGTGTTGTTGGGCGCACTAACTGCTTTTGGGCCTACTAGTTGTAACTAAGCCTACTAGGCATCTTTGGGCCATCAGACTTTACCGTGGCCACCAGAATTTCCTTGTCCCATAGGCGATGTTGGGCCCATTGAACGTCTTTAGCTCCACTAAATGTCGTTTGGCCCATTGACATCTTTAGGCCCACTAAGTGTCTTCGGACCCACAGGAAGTTGTCGTGGCGGCCACAAGACATCCCCAAGCCTACCAATTGTTGTCGGCCCTCCCAAACTTTGCAAGCCCAACTAAACATCCTCAAGCATACTAGACTTTGCTAAAACCAACAAGCATCCTCATGCTCAATAGATGTCCCGCACCCAACTCGGCGTCCCTTGGCCCAAGCACCAACCCATGGTTTGCTGACTCGGTCGAGTTGCGCCTGACTTGGCCAACTCAGATCGGACTCGGTCGGAACCTAGCTAACTTTTCATAACCAAAATCGACTCGTATTGGACTCGGCTTGACTCGGTTGTGACTTGGTCAACTCGGCTATGACTCAAACGACTCTCTCAACTTGGCTGGGATGACCCGGCCGAGTCATGACACTAAGGAACTTTTGTACTTTTTTTTTTTTGAAAAAAACTTACTTTCTTTTAAGTCTCTTAACTCTAGAGTCTCCAAACTAGTTTTCTTCCTCTTTCTTTTAAATTTAACTTCACCATTCTTGTATCATCTTTATCTTTTAAGTCTTTATCTTTTAAAATTTATCTATAATCTAACTTCACCTTTTTTAATCTTCTTTCAAATTATTGTCAATTGGAGTATTAAACTTAGCAAGTGCTGAAATTTTGGAGAATTGAATGTTGAGGGAGAGAGCTCCAAGAGAAATTAATTATTCCGGTATTAGTTGTCACTCTTTTGCAAATTTTAAATTTGTAAGGCTTGTTTTCCTTTTTCCGATATAAGAGTTATTGCCTCATTTTATTTAGTTGTGGTTGACCTTGTATGTATTTGGTAATAAGTTTTGATTGTATATATTTGGTAATGTATGATTTTGTATATCTATTTGGTAGTTGCTGACATGTGAAGATATAAAAAAATCTATAGGGATTTACATAACAGAAATGCTATAGGGACCGGACCCTCAATCTGTTTTTTTATACAGATTGAGTTGTCATCCTCAATCCACCACCTATTGTGATTTGTAGGGACCACACAAATCATAATGGGTGGTGGATTGAGGATGACACCTCAATCTGTATAAAAAAACAGATGAAGGCCCCGGTCCCTAAAGCATTTCTCTTTACATAATTCAAAAACGTAGTGTCATACTTATGAATTATATGGAAAGTGTTGTGTACATAGAAAGTGGACAAGTTGTAGATATCAGTGTGGAAGGTGCATAGGTGTCAAATGTTTTATGGAAAGTGTATAATGGTGATTAATATATAAACAAGAAAAAAAGAAAGTGTGATCCAGTGTGTTGACTTGGCTGACTAGGGCGAGTCGACTCGGTCTGACTCGGACTCGGTCACTGCCGAGTTGGCCACCGAGTTCGAGTCGGCAAACCATACACCAACCATTAATGGGCCTACTAGATGCCATCGAAACCACTAGAAGTTGTTGGGCCATTCATTGTTACTATGCCCACTAAGCATTGACAGGAGACTCAAGGTCATTAGGCGTTGATGGGCCCACTGACAAGAAGTTACAAACCAATAAGCTAAGGCAACCAAAAAAAACCTTGTCCTCAAAATATACATCACGAGAGATAAATGGGTCATATTAACATACATGTGCCCTTACGGCACATGATAAGGTTAGAGTTGTAGGAAGTTTTTCTCACATTACAGGTCTTCAAGTTAGCTGATCCACCAAAAATCAATTCAATCAGAAATCTCTAACCCACAAAAAAAAAAAAGACTTATATGTTAACCATTCATTCACACTATTAAATTATAGATTAAATATTTGTTGTACTAGAGATATATTTTTTAGATATATCCAAATATTTTTAAATTACATATTTAAACGAGCACGTTTGGACAACTGTAATAGGCTAAACAAAACAATAACCATAACATGTGCACAATTCGAGATAAATATGTTGGGTCCTTCATGTACCGGTTCCTCCTACCTTCGTATTGAATTCTGACTCTGCAAATCCCCTTCCCTTTCATCATTTGTTACTTGCTCTAATTAAAATATTGCCACTCTCCTTCCTATAGACCCTAATAATAAAATCTTCATCTTTCCTCTACCTGAAAGATACTCTAGGAACTCCCCTGTGGTCCAATCTCATCTTCAATTTCACGGGTTCCTCTCATTTCTCCCTTTCAATTTAGATGTCTCTCTTAATTCTCAACTCGTCCTTCTTCGAGCTCATCCTTTGCATCTTAGACATCCATTTAATCAGTGGTAAATGGAGTTCACGGAAGATCCAGCAGCTCAATTTATACCAAACCTCAGTTCCTCCCCCTTGGTGAACTTTCAAACGTTTAATAAAATCTATTACTCGCTCACATAGAATAATAGAAGAGCAGTGGTGAGATTCTAAGGTAAAAAAATATTTTTTTCTCTTTAAATTTAAAAAAAAATATTATTTTCTCTCTCCGTCACGTCACCACTCTCCACAAGCATAAACAGATTGACTCCACACTTTAAACAAAGGGAGGAGTAATTTAAGTATGAAAACTTTGTTGTTTTAAAATAACAACCAAAACTAACTACTTTCTTTACAAAACGCAAAAAAGGAGGGACGGCGCAGAGTATCTCTAATGCAAATATGTTCTGCTTCTGATGTGCTATATATAGCTTTCAAGACATCCTCTTCAGACTTGCTTCCTATGTGGAGAAAAAAACTTCCTAATTTTTAGTATTTATTTCACTATTAAAATTTAGATAGTTTAGTTTTGTGGGGATTAAAGTAATAGATCGATATGATTTTTGGTAAATATAATTTATATAGTGAGAAGATCATTCTCACTAAAAATCAGCCCTCAAATCATCTCTACATGAATCCCATACGAAAAATATCTCCGCTGCATTACTCTTGTTTATATGTCTGTTCTTGCATGATTTATTATTCGATGTTTATATGTAAAATCATGTTGCTTCTATGGAGTATTTTGACCTGATGCAATTGTGTAGAAATCCATTCTAAAACTTATAAACAAATCATCCAATGATTTAAAACAATCATTTTCTTATTGAATTATAGACCATTGATTTTAAATAACTTTATGATAGGGTTATAGCTATAGAAAGAGATGGAATTTTGTGACAAGAATATCAATCCTAAAAAAAAACATTAACGTTTAGATTGTATTCGTGTGGGACCCACATAAATAATAATAAATAAGCCAAAGGGCTTGATCTGGGGACGTACATGGAGCCATGCACTTGCCAACCTGCCTATTTCAAAACTCTACGTGGGATCCACAAAGAACAGAAATACGAACGTGCATGTAAAAGTTGGTGTAAAGAATCGTGTAGAAATACATTTTTCAGAATACAAAATACAAAAAATTAGGCCGTTGTTCAAAATTATCTTTTTTGCTTAGGATGTTATCTTCACTACGACCGAAAATCAATCCATTCTAATAGGGTGTTTGTTTTTTTTGCCAGTAATTAGTAGCAGGCTTACACCAGATATATACTCTTTATTTTTCACCACTAAGTAATAGTAGTAGGAGAAAACCTTTTATACTTAGGCTTTAAACCATTAAGTCGTAGTAAGTTGTTTCCAATAACTTACTATCACTAATTAGTGGTGAAAAACAAAGAGTGTTTTGTATGAGCTTGCTACTAAATCTTGTAAATCATTTAATGATCAAAAATCAATAGTGAAAAAATCATCTTTATTGAAATATAGACAGTTGATTTCCCATCACTTTATGATGAAGTTATAAGGGAATAATTTTTAGTGAAGATTGAGAAAATCTTGACAAAAAAAGTCTAACCATTGGATCAACTTTGTATTTTGCTTCTCATCATCATCTCTGCTCACCACAATCGCCATGCGTGCAATTTCCAGTGCCCTAGAGCCCTAATAATTGTTATGTTAGTGGAACTGTACTCACAACCACTTTTGTTGAAAAGGTAACTAGCAGCCAGAATTTCCTCTCTTTAGTCTTTCTTTTTTGCATGTCGTAGGTGGCAGCCACCGAAAGTGTCTACGGCCACAATGTTTGACATTGTGGCTGCTTGTTTGTTTTGGTAGGCTGCTACCTCTATAAATAAGTTGTCTCCCCCTCATTATATTTTGTACCGAGTAAGTTGTAAGTAGAGAGAAAAGAGAAGCAGAGAAAGGTAGTCTCTTGAGTATTCTTGAGTGTGTAATCTCATGTATGAGAGAAGAGAGAAATTGAGAGTGTAAACTCTTGTACCCTTATATTTCTTTTGTTTATAGTGGATTAGCTTGGTGCGGCTCAAAGAGGACTTAGGTCTAGCTCTGAACCTCTATAAATTCTGCGTGTCTAGTGAGTTATTTATTTCTTCTTTATTTGCTTCGTGAGTGATATATATTCATTCATCCATTTACTTCCAAGATCTTGCATTCTGCAATCGAGAGAAAAACTCTAAGTAGATTGATCACCTACGACGAATGTATTTTTTCTCAACAACTGGTATCAAAGCAGAAGGTACTATTCATCCGTGAATAGTGAATACATGAATTGTGGTATTGTTCATACAGTGCTAATTCATCCGTGAATAGTGAATACAGTACCAATTCACCCGTGAATGGTGGTACTGTTCATCGACGGGTAGTAAACGTCAGCATGGGAGTCATGGATAATAAATCAGACAACGTTGCAAGGGTCAACGGCAAAAAGTTCTCATTTTAGAAGTCACAGATGGAGGACTACCTATGTGAGAGAGAGATCTTCATGCTCCATTACGTGGAGTGGAAAAGAAGGGTAATCTTGATGATAAAGAATGGTCTATTCTTGATCGCAAGTGTGTGGTCGTGATCCGTAGGTGTCTTACGAAGGAAGTGTACAATAATGTTGATAAAATATCTACAACAAATGACCTAATGGACACTTTGGAAAGGCTATATCAAAATTCGTCGGCCTCAAGTAAAATTATGTTATGCGAACAATTATTTAATTTAAAAATGAATGAAGCCGAGACAGTATCAGTTCACCTTGGAAGGTTCAAGTCAATTATTTCACAATTATCCAAGGTGGACATTACATTTTCGGATGAAGTCAAAGAATTAAAGTTATTGTCTTCATTACCAACGAGTTGGGATACGACAGTCACGTCTATCAGCAACTCGGCGGGGAATGAAAATTTAAAACTGGAAAATGTAACGTCAATGATACTTGGTGAAGAAGATAGGAGACTAGAACGAGGGTACACCGCTTCTAGCTCTTCTTCAGGCTCTGCCTTGAGCATGCAACATGATAGAGACAGAAATTTTAACAAAAATTCAGATAAATCTAGAGGCAAATCTAGATGGAGATCAAAATCCAAACCTAGAGGTGTGTTTTGGACGTGCAATAAAGAATAACACTTAAAGAAAGACGGTCCAGATAGAAAAGGTGCTAAAAATGATAGAAACAATGGTGATCAACAGAAGGAGGTCAATGTGGTTGCATCCACAAATGACGGAGTAAAAGTCAAGGTGAATGACAACAATGTGATTGTAGAGAGTTTCCTTTTACTCTCCGAGGACAGCGTAGAGGTGTCTTGGATAGTAGACTCGGGAACTTCTTTCCACGCTATAGGGAATTAGGGGATCATGACCTCTTACAAGGAAGGGTACTTCAGCCAGGTCTTCCTTGGTGATGGTGAAGCATTTGATATCATCGACAAAGGTGATGTGAACGTAAAAGTCAACGGTTCAACGTGGAAGCTAAAAGATGTCCGACATGTTCTAAATCTGAGAAGAAACTTGATTTCTGTGGGCTAAGTTTGTGATGACGACTATGATGTTCACTTTTCTAAAAATAATTAGAAAGTGACAAAGGGAGCTATGGTGTTAGTTCGAGGACAAAGGTGTGGTACTCTCTACCGGGCTTTAGAAGGAACACATCAGTGAGAAGAATATAAAGATTCTGCATAAAGATGGTCATTTACCGAAGGTAAAATCAGTTGAGATGAACTTTTGTGAAGATTGTGTTCTTGGGAAGCAAAAGTGGGTCCATTTCAACAGAGGAGGCAGAAGCTTAAGGAAAGAAAAATTGGATCTAGTTCATACAGATGTTTGGGGTCCAACAGATGTCACTTCTTAGTTTGTTACCTACATCGATGACCATTCGAGAAAGGTATAGATTTATTTCATGAAGCATAAATCTGAAGTGTTTAATGTGTTTCAGATATGGAGAGCATTTGTTGAAATGGAAACAGGTCTGAAGTTAAAATGCTTAAGGTCAGATAACGATGGTGAGTATGATAAAAAAGAATTCTTACAGTTTTGTGCTACTAGAGGGATACGTTTGGAGAGAACACTCCCAGGAACACCACAGAAAATGAAGTAGCTGAGCGTATGAATTGGACGCTAAATGCGCATGCCAGATGCATGAGATTACAATCAGGGTTGCCCGAAGCTTTTTGGGCACATTCTACAGAGACGGCAGCTTATCTAATCAATCAGACACGCAGTAGTCCATTAGATATGTGGATTTCAGAAGAGGATTGGACCGGTAAAAAGGTAAACCTTTCTTATTTGAAAGGTTTTGGATGTGTTACTTATGTTCATCTTAATCCTACAGAGAGGAAAAAGATAGGTCCTCAGGCAAAGAAGTGTATCTTCATAGGCTATGAAGGTGACTCATTTGGATACAGGTTTTGGGACTACTAGAGTCACAAGGTTATCCGAAGTAGAGATGTGACCTTCAATGAAAATGCACTGTATAAGGATAGGAATGCAACACAAGTACAATGTGATGAATTAGGCACTCATGTTGACATAACAATGTATGTTGACATGAGTAATGTTCAGGGATGACTAGTAGAACAGTGGAAGGAAAAGAACAAGCAGAGGCTCCATGGGAAGAGAACCTCAGGTGCAACAGGAAGGCATTCCAATTGCAGTGGGAGTTCCTCCCACGGCTCCACAGGATCAGTCAAGTTTACAGATTGAAACATCTACGGTGTTTATTCCAAGAATATTGTCACGAACTCCTAAATTGAATCCAAAGTATATGAATACAATGGATCATCTGTTGCTTACAGATGGTGGTGAACCGGAATATTTTGATGAAGCGCTACAGGTTAAGGACTCTAGCAAGTGGGAACTTGCTATGAAGGATGAGATGGACTCACTCTCACAGAATGACACTGGGGTGTTAGCAAAATTACCGAAAGGCAAGAAGGCATTACTATACAAGTGGGTCTATCGGCTAAAGAACGAAACAAATGAAGACATACGCTACAAGGTGAGGCTCGTTGTAAAGGGGTTTCAGCAGAAACCGGGTATTGACTACAACGAGATATTCTCTCCAGTTGTGAAGATGACCACTATCAGAGTGGTGCTTAGCCTAGTGGCTTCACAAGATCTCCACCTTGAGCAGTTAGATGTAAAAAATGTATTTCTTCATGGTGAACTTGATGAAGAAATTTATATGAAGCAACCAGCTGGTTTCATCGAAAAAGGCAAGGATGAGATGGTGTGCAAACTCAAAAAGAGTTTTTATGGCTTGAAATAGGCCCCGAGACAATGGTACTAGAAGTTCGACAACTTCATGCACAGAACTGGCTACTCGAGATGTAACACAGATCATTGTTGCTATACCAGAAGGGTTGACTCTGATTACATCATTTTATTACTGTATGTTGACGATATGTTAGTTATTGGAACTTTTCTATAGGCAATTAAGAATCTGAAGGTGCAATTGGCAAGTCAGTTTGCCATGAAAGATCTTAATGAAGCACAACAAATTCTCGGTATGAGAATCAGCCGAGATAGGTATAAGGGAACTCTTATGCTTAATTAGGTTGAATATATTGAACGGGTTCTAAAAAGACTCAACATCGAGAGTGCTAAGCCAGTTAGCATACCGCTTAGAAGCCAGTTCAAGCTTTCAAAATTGTAGAGCGCTACAACAGATGCAGAGAAGGATTATATGGCATGTGTGCCATATGCTTCAGCTATTGGGAGTCTTATATACGCTATAGTGTGCATAAGACCAGATATTGCCCATGCAGTGGGAGTAATGAGCAGGTATTCTAGCAATCCATTGGGAAGCTGTAAAGTGGATCTTTAGGTACTTGAAAGGTTCCACGAATGTGCCTTTGTGCTATGGAATAGGGGACTCCATTCTGAGGGGCTATGTTGATGCAGACTTCACTAGTGACCTTGATAAAAGGCAAAGTACGACAGGGTATGTCTATACTCTGGGGTCTACTGCAGTGAGTTGGAACTCACGATTACAGAAGTTGGTAACATTGTCAACAACCAAAGAAGAATACGTGGCTGTTATAGAAGCCAGTAAGGAGATAATATAGATGAAAGGCTTGTTAGCAGAATTGGGACCGGAACAGGATAACAGTGTTCTGTATAGTGATAGTCAGAGTGCTATTCATCTTGCCAAGAATTCAGCTTATCATGCCAGGAAAAAACACATCGACATCAGATATCATTTCATTCGATCTCTGTTGGAGGATGACGGGTTATTACTCGAGAAGATTCTTGGTTCTAAGAATCCGGCAGACATGTTTACCAAAGGGGTAACAGTGGAAAAATTAAAGCTCTGCAAAGCTTTAGTGGGTCTCTTATTCTGAGGGACAAAGAGTTGAGCCGCATCAAGGAGATTATATTAGCACCGATAATCCAGGTTAAAAAGGAAGGTAATAATGTACGATAACTCTAGAGTTGAGGTTTTTTCAGCTCCAAGTGGGAGATTGTTATGTTAGTGGAGCTTGAAAGGTCCCTTTGGGTTTGTCAATGTTCATGGTGAGACAATGTACTCAATTGTAAGTCCATGCTTGAGTTAGAGTTAGGGTGTATCCTTCGTGCAAACTCACACTCCATCGAAGATTGAAGAGAAAGCATGCCAACGGACTCAACTCACCACCGGAACTCACCACACTTTGGTAAGTTACCATGTTTATCATTAATAGGTGGTTAGAATGCATTAAGACTTAGCCACATAAGCTAGGATGAATGTAGAACTCTTTTTAGAAGCTTTTCTAGCTTATGGGCAGGGTGGTATCGATACCCTCTGAAGGTGGTATCGATACTGACCTAGCCTGTAAGTCAGGCTAGGCTGGTATCGATACTCCTCTCTGAGGAGTATCGATACTGACCTAGCTGACTTACAGGCTAGGTCAGTATCGATACTCTGGGGGCTCGCATCGATACTTCGCTGCCCGTATCGATACCCATCTCTAGAAGTATCGATACTAAGGGCAGTTCGCAAAATTCCCAGTGTGTATCGATACCCCTGAAAGGGAGTATCGATACTGACCTCATCTGTTCAACAGGTGAGGACAGTATCGATACTGACCTCAGTGAGTATCGATACTGAGCTCACCTGTTAGCTCAGTATCGATACCCTCTGGAGGTGTATCGATACACCCTTCTGGGTTTTGTGTTCTGCGCGATTTTTAGACCTTAGGGTTTGATACCCTTTTGGTCTTTTGACCCAAATGACCTTAGGTTTTGTTCCTTCTCTTTATATAGAAGAGAGGCAAACCATTTTAGGTTATGCATCTAGAGAGAAGAAGAGAGTTAGAGCTTAGAAGGGAGAAACCATTGTAGTCATCTTCTCCAACTAGCTAGGGCTTCAAGATCTTGAGAGAGATTGAGCTATCTTCTTCTTGAGAGTTGATTTTGTTCTACTCTCATAGGGCTTTTCATTTTAGCTAGATATTGCATATCATTCTAGCATGAGAGCTAAAGAGTGTTGAAGAAACACCCAAATCTTCAAACACCATTACAGTCACCGGTGGAGTTCCGGTGAGTTCGTCGGTGGAGTTCCGGCGAGGTGCAGGCTCGTGTATTCGAGCATACAAGTACGAGGCTTGGTGGATTCCGGGTTGGAGGCGTACAAGAGGCTTGAGGATTCGAGCTACAAGTGCGAGGCTTGGTGGATTCCGAGTTGGTGACGCACATATCATTGAAGAGGCGATTCGTGGATTCGGGTCGTGGAGAAAGACCGGTCGAGTTTGCATGAGGGAGTCGTGTTGTCGATGTGAACGGTTGTAAGATTTCTCACAACTCTTAGTGATAATTTCTGGACTAGGTCCCGGGGTTTTTTCCGTTAGGTTTTCCCCGTCAACAAAAATCATTTGTGTTGAATGCTAATTTGTGTGAATGATTTTTGTGCAAGATTGAAATATTTGATTCTCTCTTAATTCCGCATTCGAGAATCAAATAAGTCAATACTTGCTTGTTTCAATTTCTACTTATTATGAATTCATTGTGAATTAAATTTTAAATAGGTAGATATTGATCCCCCTTCCATATACACTTAGATTAGTGTTTATTGGTTTAGACATTCACCTAGGAATAGGTGATATTTCAATTGGTATCAGAGCATAGTTCACCATTTAGGGCTTTACATCCCGGTGAGATCCGTGTAGTGAAATATGGAAGGAAGTTCCGTGTACAGACCTCCACTGTTCGACGGTAGTAATTATGCGTATTGGAAAGCACGCATGAGAGCCTTCCTAAGCTCTATCGATGAAAGAGTTTGGATGGCTGTAGAGTATGGTTGGTCCCCTCCAACTACAACCACCACAATTGATGGTGTTGTTGTGACTAAACTTAAAGCTAGTGATGCCTGGACTAAAGATGAACTAGATAAGGCAACATATAACAGCAAAGGCCTTAATGCCATATTCAATGCTGTAACAGCTGATGAGTTTCGTAGTATATCCAATTGCCTTGTGGCCAAAGAGGCATGGAAGATATTAGAGGTCACACATGAAGGTACCCAGACCGTCAAAATTGCAAAGTTGCAAATGTTGACAACCCAATTCGAAAATCTTCGAATGGAGGAAAGTGAGACCTTCAACGAGTTCTATGGCAAACTCGGTGAAATTGTAAACAACATGTTTGCCTTAGGAGAGACTATTTCCAACTCCAAGATAGTCCGTAAGGTTCTAAGATCTCTCCCCAAGAGATTTGAAGCCAAAGTTACGGCTATTGAGGAGAGTAAAGATATTGATGCTCTTCTACCTGAGGAACTTGCAGGAAATCTCCGGACATTCGAGTCAAACTTCCGCTCTACAAAGAAGTCCGAGAATATAGCTTTCAAGGCCTTCAAGAAAGCTAGTAAATCAAAAGATAAATCCTCTGATGACTCAAGTGATGATGAGATTGCTATCCTCACAAGGAAATTCATGAAGCATATGAAAAAGAAGAGAGGAGGATCTCAAGTATTCGACAAGAAGAACTCTTCCTTCTCCAAGACCAAACCAAATGAAGATAGGTTTGAGAAGAAGAAGAGTGATGAGGAGGTTCAATGTTTCAAGTGTCAAGGTTTTGGACACATGGCAAATATTTGCCCAAACAAGAAGAGTTTTGGTGATTCAAAGGGAAAGAGAGCGATGAATGTCACCTTTGATGACTCATCATCGGAATCCAACTCTTCTCATAACAGTGAAGATGAAACGACAAGAAACTATGTTTGCTTCACTGCTTCACATGCCTCCTCAAATGAGCAAGTAGATGATGAAGTATATGTTCAATCCTCAAGTGAGGAGGATGAGAGTGAAGATGATCTCCACGAAGAAGAATTGTTCTCAAGAATTTTGAAAAACAGTAAGAGCTTATCCAAAGACAACAAAGAGCTAAAACTGATGGTTTCAAGTCTTGAGACTGAGAAGAATGATCTAATTCTTCAAGTGGAAGAAGCCTCCAAGAGAGAGGTAGAAGGCAATGAGATTCTTGAAGGAAAAGAAAAAGAAATCAAGTTTCTCAAGAATGAGCTTGCTGTGGCGAATGAGAGAGTTACATCTCTTCTTGATGAGATGAAGTATGTGAAAGATGAGCTGAAAGAGTCTAAGGAGATTCTTATGAAGTTCAATCACGGGTCAAATAATCTCGTGTCAAAGTTGAAAGGATCAAATAATTCGGGTGACAAAAAGGGACTAGGTTTTGATCCAAGTAACGTTGCTAGCATTTCAACGTCGACGACTTTTGTGAAAGCTAAGACTCCTCCTCCTCCACAAAAGAGAGCAGTTATGCAAGCCGACAAACAAGCTCCAGAGCAAGTTGGCAAGCAACAAGCTCCAAAGAAGGTTGCCAAGTCACAAGCCAAACCAAGAGGCACAAGGAGATTGCCTCATGACGTCCACATATGCTCATATTGTGGATATCATGGTCACTTGCAAAATACTTGCAAATTCTACTTGGAAGACCTCCACCGATCACAAAGAGAAATGGAATTGCTAAAGAAGTTCAAGCAACTTCAAGGTAAAGCAAAGGCTTTGACCGGAGAGATTGGGAGACTTGCAAATCCCAACAGCTATAGAAATACAAATAGCAAGAGACCATATGTCAAGAAGCAAGGCAAGAAGACCAAAGTAAAGCAAGCCCCAACACCAATGCCAAAGGATGAAGCCCCAAAGAAGAAAAAAATGCTGGTATGGGTGAAGAAACGAGTTGACAACATTGAACACGCGTCGACTCAAGGGGGCAAGGCTCCACATCCCCAATGACATTTGTGGGGATGCAACCATCGAAATCGAATGAGGTAACAAACTGTAAATACTGTATATTTTGTTTGCCGTCTCAATTGATTTCGAGCCAACCAATGTCTTTGAATCCCTCTCAAGGTGTTTGGTTTTTAATTATTTGACCATATGTACTAAAATGATTTATTTTGATTATGGTCATTGGTTTCTCTCGGTTCAAATGGGTGGTTCCCCTCCGAGAGAAACCCGATTCTTTTGAGGAACTTCTTGTGAAAGTACAGAGATTTTCCAAGAAGAATCAAGGTTTTGAACTGGGCAAAGAACCTCAAAGATTATGCCTACTCCGATGTGGGTTGGGCTGGGAATGTGGATATTAGGAGGAACATGAAGCAAGACTCTCAACCCTTATCCACAACAGAGGCGGAGGTTATCACGGCAGGATTGTGTTTCTCTCAATTAGTTTGGATGTTGCATATGTTTATTGATTATGGTTTGATGCATGCCACTTTAATTGTTTGTTGTGATAACACTAGTACTTTTGATATCACCATGATTCATGATCAACACTCTAGAACTGAGCACATTGATAGTAGGTTGCACCTTAT
>MVGT01000262.1:4701-29255 GCA_002174775.1 Macleaya cordata
ATATATATTTTACTTCCTTCCATATGTTGGGAGAAGTAGTTGTTTTAAGATGATGTGTGGGATGGAGGTTCCCAGTTGTTGGGTATGTGTTGGTGATTCCCTAGGTACGGGCTTTCCCCCGGAATATATACTATATATGTTATGCTGGGCTATTCCCCGGCTAGGATTATTACCGGCTTTCTCCGGATTATAGTACGGGCTTTCCCCCGATTACCCGGCTTTCCCCGGATTATATTACCGGCTTTCTCCGGAATAATATTAGTTGGGAGATCACAACATGTACATGGTTGTTAGTTTTNATTACAAATATAATTTGTCTCGGCACCAGTTTTGGCTTTCTTACATGAAGCCTGATACAAATCGACTAGGTGCTCGGCCGTATAACAATTACGCGACAGGTGTCCTTTCATGCCACAATGATAGCAGTTACATCTCTAGGGGGTTTATTCCAACCTCTCCCTTTTCCTTGCTTCGTTTCAGCTTTATCCCTCTGCTGGGGATCAGCGTTATCCCTCTTTTGAGGATTTTGTGTAGCATGATTTGGATTATTCCACTTCCCAGAATTATTCCGTCGGTAGCGTCTACCGCGCCTACCTTTATAACTAGGTCGTCCACGTCCTTGTCCTGAAGCAGTCGCTGCATAAGCTTCAGGTACAGACGTAGAACCTGTGGGACGAACCTCATGGTTCAATAACAATAATTCATTATTCTTCTCAGCAACTAGAAGGTAGGAGATTAATTCAGAATATTTTTGGAACCTACGCTCCCTATATTGCTGTTGTAACAGCACATTGGAGGCGTGGAAAGTGCTGAAAGTCTTCTCCAGCAGCTGCGCATCAGTAACAGTGTCACCACACAGTCTCAGCTGCGAGGTTATTCTGAATAAGGCCGAATTATATTCTGTTACTGACTTGAAGTCCTGCAACCGCAGGTTCCTCCAATCATTCAAAGCACCAGGATGTATGACCATCGACAAGTGGCCAAATCTATCCTTTAAACAACTCCAGAGGACTAACGGATCTTTCACCGTCAAATATTCAAATTTAAGCCCCTCATGGATGTGGTGCCTAATGAAAATAGTGGCAGCAGCAGCACGACTCTCTGTGGTCGGTTGATTTCCTTCCCGGATAGTATCTCCGAGTTGCTTAGATGCGAGATGGAGTTCCATATCCAGGACCCAGGAAAGATAGTTGTTTCCAGTGATATCTAAAGCAACAAACTCAAGCTTCGTTAGATTCGACATTGAAAATAAGACACCACAAGTATACCTTTTTGATTTTGTGAGATGCCCAGAAACTTCGGGTTGATCACAAAATGTCGGGGTCTCGATCTGGAGAGTGGTAGAGACTCGTACTGATAACGTGTTATAATTTCTGGGCACACAATATATCACAAAGAAGAGGAAGAGGGTATTTCTTATTCACTGATCGTATAACTACATTCGTACAAAACTCATAACATATCTCTCTGTTAACGTATCTCTCTTAACATTTATATAACTTTAACTTTTTAACTTGACGTATATCTCACTATTAACTCATATATATATATAGGGACTCTACAAAGGGATATGGATTCAGGATGCCCAACACGACATCTAACAGATGTCGTGTGCAAGAGATGGGCTAAGGTGGATCAGCCACCTAACTAACATGCGTGTTAGTTATAACACGTGTTAATTATAACAAAATCAGATATAAAAAGCAGCAATGCACATTATCAAAAAAAACGTATCAGTAAGAAAGAATATTTACATATAAGTTAGGGCTTAGGATTCATTGCCTAATCTAATAATATCAAAATTATCTACTACTAGGCATCATTCTCATTGAAAAACAACATTAAATTATTTCCATGTAGGTTCTATAATAAATTGAGTCGCAATTTGGCATTTTTGGGTTTGACAGAGGATCCTGACTCTTTACATATTTTAAGGGGCATTTGACCTCAAAACATGTTTATTTTGACCGTTGTAAATTGGAATAACGTCCAGGTTCAATGTATCAGTAATTAGAAAAGCAACTTTTACTCTTCTACATAGATTAAAATAAGCATTAAAGATTCAAGAATAACTTCACCAAACCAGAAAGGCTGACCACTGACCAGAGAAATTAAAAATGCTCAGCTACATGGAGTTGGGTAACCAACCCAACTCCACCAGGTCAGAAAAATTTTGGGAAAAGAGATTAAAAACAACTTATCGTGGGAAAATTGCATGGAAATCACTATTTTAAAACTAAATACAAAAATAGCACCTTCTCCCAATTTTTGTCCAAAATCTCCTAAAAATATTCTCTTAACTTTTTACTATCTAGGCCCTTTATTCTTCAATCTAGACCATTTATTCTTCAGTCTAGACCCAATTCTAGACCCACTTGTGAGATCATTTCATCTAAAAAGTAAGGGTATTTTGGGGTGAAATAAAGAGTGGGTGCTATTTTGTATTTAGTTTGAAAATAGTGACTTGGGTGCAATTTTTTCTAACTAAGGTATTTTTAATGTACTTTTTCCATAAATTATAGCGGGTTATTTCTGTATAATTTTTTTTTTAAGATAGAGGCTTTCAAATGAGCTGATTTTTTATAAATATAATATTATCATTACTTATATGATGTCTACCAAAAATCAGCTCAATTAGAAATATCTAACCTTCCAAACAAATTACTTTAAATGTCACTATTCATACTATTAAATTTTAGATTAAGTGTTTGTGGTGCTAAGGGTCTCCGATTGGACTAAAATTTTGTATAGATATGATCTAAATAATAAAAATAATATATTTATAAAAAAAGCAGTTCATTTGGACAACTCTAGATAACTAAACAAATCACTAACCTTTTTAACCTTTACACGTGCCCTAAGGGTTCACGTTAACAAAACCCAATTATAGCCGTTTGATTTTAGTACTATTCAACACTTTCTTTGTAATTCGAATGAACATCTTTGCAAAGGGCAGCAAATTTGAACAAGGGGGTTTTTTTTCCCTCATAAATGAGATTATTTCTCTAGATAAAACGAGAAGCAAGGATGTAGATACACTATTAGTAGCTAATCTGAGAGAAACAAAGAGAAGTTGTCACCATGGGATGAAGAGAAGATGCCAACTTTATTTTATGGGGCAAAGTTACGGGGCAATAATTTAAAAATTACTTAATAAAGTCTTAAACTAAACTCTAATTTTTTAAGAAAATATAAAATTCACGAGTTGGAGGATGATACACGAGTTATAAGTGGGTTGACTCATCTGACCCAATGTCAGAAAAGGTCAACCTAACCTTATCCAGTTTAGTTAGCAGGTTGAGTTAGGATTGGATTTGCGGATCGAGTCAAGTTTTATCAGGTCTAACAGTAATACCACGCTGTGAGCTTTGAACTCAGAACCTTCCTAAAAGAAGAGTAATGCTACTTGTACAAATAAAATTTGACAAACAACATTATGGGGTCCACATGGATAAGATTTAAGGGCTTAAATTTGGTTAGGATGTTATCCTCACTATGTAGATCATCCTCACAAAAAAACCTATTTTGAAAATTCTAACCCCATCAAAGGTTGATTAAAGATTAACGGTGGGACTTCTAACCAACTTTTAATGGGGTTATAAGTCGTAGATTGGGTTGATTTTTTGTAAAGATAATCTACATGATAAGGAGAACATTTCAACCCTTAGCATGTGGACCCCCACAATGCCGTTAAACTTTTTGTTAGTACAAGTAGCATTATCCAAAGAGGGTACCACTAGGGGGTGTCAACAGGACGGTTCCGGATCGGAACCTAAAGGTTCCAGATCCGGTCCCGTTAACATAAAGCGATTCCGGATCCTTTCGGTTCTGGTACCGGATCCTTTCGGTTCCGGTACCGGATCCTTTCGGTTCCGGTACCGGAACCTCAATTGGTGGTTCTGGATCCAGTACCGCTAGGATCCGCAGGTACCCGCAGGTACCCGATTTCCATTTTTAATTATTATTTTTTTATTTTTTCCACATAAAACCTATTTGTATTTTGTATTTTCGTATTTTATTTAATTATAAAATCTATTTTATTATGAAATTTGTTATATAATAGTCATTAGTTTCTTTTTTTAATTAAAAAAGTTAAAAAAATTTTAAAAATTATTATATAATAGTAAATTAAACTATAAAATTTATACAGAATCGGGTACCCGCGGGTACCTGTTGAGTGGATCCGAAATTAAACGGATCCAAAACGAGTAGATCCGAAAATGATCCGAAATTTATCGGATCCACAAAATCAGGACCCGGAACCGCAAAAAATGGTTCTGGTACCGGTTCGGTTCCGGGTACTTTTGTACCCATTGACACCCCTAGTTACCACTACCAACAAATTTTGGCAACTTTTTGTTGATCATGTATATCATCATATGCTAAACAGCGCTGCTGTTTGGCCCGACCATATTACAAAACAAATGCTAGATTCTTATGTGGCATGGTGGGTCCCACTGCCACATAAGTTGGAAACCCCTCGTAACACTTTTGAGAGGAAAAAAGTGGTAGGTCCCACCCTGCCACATAAGTATCTGGCATTTGTTTTGTAACATGGGTGGGCCAAAAAGCTTTATTGTATGCTAAAATAGGAAAATTTAGAAATGGAGTTGGGTTAAAGTTACACAACTCCTGGGACACGGTAATGTCAGTATCTAGACACTTTTTAGAGGAGTCTAAAAAATCGATTTCGCTTTCTCTGCTTTCCAGCACTTATTAGCTTCATCCACTACCTCCACCACCACTCACATAAACCCCAAAGACAAAAAAGTAGATATCTGAGCGCCGGAAACAAGTAGTCAGATTCCGGCGACTGTTTGTTACAAAGCTCATAAGGATTTTTTATTTATTTTTTTCTCTCTCTAAAAAACCTAACTTACTTTCTTTTTTTCCTGCGATGGGAACGTCGGTTGGAGCTACGAACGCGGTCATTTCAAAGGATCCGAAGCTTCAAATTCAGAGGTTTCATGGTTTAAGACCTTCTGGTTCGGTTCCTTGGAGTAGACGCGTTCATGTCATGCCAGTTTCTTCCTCAAATTCTTCCCTCGTAACCGCTACTGCCACTGTGAGGATTCCTCTTTCTTTCTCTCTCTAAAACTTTTTCCTTTTTGATTGATCAGTTCTCTGAAACTTTTTTTGCTGGTTGATTTTTGGTTTCTCATACTTGAATACGGAAATATATAATATATCTGCTTTGATTTATTAATTTTTCATTTTTTTTAAAGTTTATTATTATTATTATTATTTTTCTTTCTCATTTGTGTACATTTATACAAGTGCTAGAATTTGATCCATCTGTATTGAAAATTTACAGATTAACCCACTTAATTTTTTTTCAGAAACAAAAAATTTGATTTGAAGATGTTCAATCAGGTATAGGAAAATAATTATTTTTCTTTCTGGTGTGTTAGGGTCAGTTTGGATTTGCAGTTTTTGTCCTACAAGTTTCTTGAAACATATTATAATGGAACAAAAATGATGAACCAAAATGGCCCCTTAGTTTTCTTATACTGGAAATGCTGTTTGAGGAATTCATGGAAAAGTTAGGAACTTATGGTTCTTATAATCCAATTTGTTTTCTAGTGTAATTTTTCTATGGGTATGAGTATTGTGGGGATTACCATCATGGGTTTCTAAGTTTGAGGTGTAGCAGAATAGCATAATAAGAAAACCGGAAGGTTGGGTAGTTTTTGTTGGCAAGGAGAAGAAAAACATTTACCTTTGCCAAAATAAGCTTTTTGAGATTTTTTATTTTATGATCGATAAGCTTTTGGAGATTCTTTTAGCTTGGATTGAGTAAACTTTCTTGTTGTTGCTTAGCAATACGTTAGCGTTTGTGATTTTCCATCTCGATTTCTTAGTGAAAGATTTTATTTACCCGCATGCGATATGCCGTTCAAAGTGGCCGTAAATTGATGATTATTATATTTTATATACCAGGGGTTCTCAAAGAACTCAGGGAATTCATTGTCAGCTGTGGTGTTACTGTGTTAGTGTATGCTTCTTGAAAGCATCATTAGAGTTCACATGGCAAATTGATGATCCAGAAGTATCAGCTAAATGATTAAATAATCAAGCATCATTATAGAGGGTCAGAACAATTTCAACTGAAAGAAAGTATGTGGGAGGTGGAGGACTACAATACAAAATTTTGTGTGCCACCTGCTCACAGTAAAATCATGACTAGATTATGTGCTGGCCAATTGATGATTTTGACAGGAAGACCCTCGTCCAAGATGTGCCATTTTCTGTTAAGGTTTATCAAATTACTTGTTAAAGTTGGTTATCCTGCTGGAACTTTTTGGCTTATCGTACCACTATCTAATCCCTAAGATTGTCAAGTTGTTTACTATTTCGGTACTTAAGTTGGAGTTTCTGTCCTTTATCCATCAGTAACAGGATATGGATGACTCCCCCTGCTTTTTTATTTTTATTTTTATTTTTATTTTTTATGTTAGAGGTGTTGGTCTTATACTTATTTGGTAAAATGGTTAGCAAGAAACATAACTTTAATGTCTAATAGTTTTCTTGTCTCCTGCAGCCAGTAAAGCCAGACATCTCTGCTGAGCCTAAGCGCAGCAAAGTTGAAATATTCAAAGAGCACAGTAACTTCATAAGGTATCCTCTAAATGAGGAGCTTCTGAATGAGAATCCTAATATAAATGAGGCTGCTACACAATTGATCAAGTTTCATGGGAGTTATCAACAGACTAATAGAGATGAGCGTGGTTCAAAGTCTTACCAGTTTATGCTTAGGACAAAGAACCCTTGCGGTAAAGTCCCAAACAAGCTCTACTTGGCCATGGATGATCTTGCGGATGAGTTTGGAATTGGAACACTTCGTCTCACTACTAGACAAACGTTTCAGCTGCATGGCATTCTGAAGAAGAACCTCAAGACTGTGATGAGTACGATTATAAAAAACATGGGATCGACTCTTGGTGCATGTGGTGACCTGAACAGAAATGTTCTTGCTCCTGCTGCTCCATTTACAAGCAAAGGTTACGTGTTTGCACAGGAGACTGCAGATAACATTGCTGCACTTCTAACCCCTCAGTCAGGTTTTTATTATGATATGTGGGTGGATGGGGAGAAAATTATGTCAGCAGAAGAGCCTCCTGAGGTAGTAAAGGCCCGTAATGACAACTCCCATGGAACAAATTTCCCCGATTCTCCGGAGCCCATTTATGGTACTCAGTTCTTGCCAAGAAAGTTCAAGGTTGCAGTGACTGTGCCTGGAGACAATTCGGTGGATATTCTCACAAATGACATTGGTGTTGTTGTAGTTTCTGATGCAGATGGGGAACCTCAGGGCTTTAACATTTACGTGAGAAGATATTTCTCGTCATATATTACATATCGGTTTCCCGTTTTTGTGTTGTTTCATTTTACTAAAAGTTACTGATATATTCATGGCGTGGCAGGTTGGAGGTGGTATGGGGAGAACACATAGGGTCGAGAACACTTTTCCTCGTTTGGGAGAACCACTTGGTTTTGTGCCAAAAGAGGATATATTGTATGCTGTGAAAGCAATCGTAGTCACACAGCGAGAAAATGGGAGGAGAGATGAGCGGAGGTACAGTAGAATGAAATATTTAATCAGTTCGTGGGGAATTGAGAAGTTCAGAAGTGTTGTTGAACAGTACTATGGGAAGAAATTTGAACCCTTCCGGGAGTTACCAGAGTGGGAGTTCAAGAGCTATTTAGGATGGCACGAGCAGGTCTGGTTACTAACATTTAAATCTATTATTAGCTAATTTTTTTGGCTTCTAAGTTTATGTGTCATCAGGACTTCTTTATTATCTCATAATATTGTTGTTATGCTGCCAAATAGCTTTATAATAAGGATCCTGTTATATGTAAACCCAATCCTGGATGAAAACATGTTTTCTTCTGGTTTTTTCCTTTCTATTTTGCTTACTAATCAATCATATACTGACTTGCAGGGTGATGGTGGATTGTTCTGTGGGCTCCATGTTGATAATGGCCGTATTGGGGGTAAAATGAAAAGTACTTTAAGGGAGTTAATTGAGAAGTATAATCTAAGCGTGCGACTCACACCAAACCAAAACATTATCTTGTGCGATATTCGCCGTGCATGGAGGCGTCCCATCACTACTGCTCTTGCACAGGCTGGACTTGTGGTAAGATCTTTTGTTCTATTACAATAGTTATCATTGGTTTAGTCTGTCGGCACGACACGATTTATCTTGGTTGTTATCACAACAACAGTGGATCAAAACTTCCATGGAGAAATGGTCAGATTTGAGTCAAGTTTTTTAATGAGGTTGGCTGTGTGCTTGACATAGTGTGCTTATGGACGCCATTGCCCAACATGTTTTTTAGTTAAATGCAGGAGATATAGGATTAAGAGTAATCCAAAATAAAGTGGACTCGATCTGATGTTGTAACGACTATAGCCCTGGTGAACTGGTGTCCTTGAGAGTGCTTATTCAATACATTTTGGGGAATCTGGCATGAATGAATTTCGGAGCATTCTTTTAAGGCTTTTACTTGCTGCAAATTTTTATTTTTTTTACTTTTCTTCTTACCCTGTGCCCCTGTACTACAGTATGCAAGTTTCAAATTGTATTCTTCCAGATTTAACATTCATATTGAGGTCATTTGGTTTGTTAACCATACCTAGATACCTAGATCCACTGAGAATAACCAGTTTTCTTTTTTTTTTTTTTGTTGTGGATAGCTACCTAGGTACGTAGATCCACTGAACTTAACTGCAATGGCATGCCCGGCATTACCACTGTGCCCACTGGCAATAACCGAAGCTGAACGGGGAATACCTGACCTCCTCAAGCGGGTTCGAGCTGTATTTGATAAGGTATATTGCACTAAAACTTTTCAAGTCTTTCTGAATCAGAACATCTTAACCTGTTAAAATGTATTAGTGTCTGAAGTCACTTAACACAGGAATAGTTTTTCACTTTTTTGTTGTTATAGGTTGGCCTCAAGTACAACGAGTCAGTTGTGATAAGGGTAACTGGGTGCCCCAATGGTTGTGCCCGGCCTTATATGGCTGAGCTTGGACTGGTTGGCGACGGACCCAACAGCTATCAGGTATTTCAAGCACTGAAATTTGAAGAGGAAACTTTGTTGTAGAGGTTGAAACTTTTCATTCTTTATCCAAACCCGGAACTGGATCTGATGTGTTGATCATGTGCCAAAACAGATATGGCTCGGAGGAACACCAAATCAAACTTCACTAGCAAGAACTTTTATGAACAAGGTCAAGATTCATGACCTAGAGAAAGTTTTCGAACCATTATTTTACACCTGGAAATATAAGCGACAGGCAAATGAATCATTTGGCGACTTCACAAACCGCATGGTGAGAAAGCTATTGAATCTCAATTTGTTTAGTCTCCTCTTTTGTGCATCTCTGGTTGCAATTTAGAATTGAAAAAGAAAATTGATTTAATGTGTTTGGTTTACGATCTGTAAGCAAGGTTTAAAAAACTAGGATACAATTTAAAAATCTGGGTTGTATTCTCTTTATTTTTAATATCCGAAAACACATTTTGTATGAAATCCATGTTTTCAAATTTAACTGTGAAAATGGATACATTTTCACTGAAAGCACTTAATTTGATCCTTTTTCTTTTCCTTTTTTCATCAAAGATTTTGGGCTGTTTTCAGGATTTTATTGAAAACTCATTTCTGAAAAGACCTAACCAAACGCGTCCTTTCAGGATTTCTTTTTTGTTTTTAAAAACAATGAATTGTCTGGATCACAAACCAAACACCACCTAGAATAGCCATGATGTTGCTTTTTTAGAGGAAAAGAAATATCTATGAAGTTTCTCATAATTGCAATCACAGACCAGATTAATGTTTCAATTTTTGTTCTTTGGCTCATCAGGGATTTGAGAGACTTCATGAGATAGTTGAGAAGTGGGAAGGTCCAGTGGAGGCACCAGCTCGATTTAACCTGAGGCTTTTCGCTGATAAGAAGACATTTGAAGCCATGGATGAGCTTGCTAGGCTACAGAACAAAAACGCGCACCAGTTGGCCATGGAAGTAATTCGTAATTATGTTGCTGCCCAGCAAAACGGCAAAGCCGAATGAGTGATGCATTCATAAATCATAGCTGTTATCATTTTGTTTTGTTTTTTCTTCAATTTATGCGAGAAACAGATAGAAGACGGTTTTTTTTGGGTCCAATGTAAGGAAGAGTTGGTTCTAGTCTCTCAAGTATTGTATTGTAGACAGTTCAGGAAGGCTTGAATTATTAGTTGAGAGTGAAATCAGTTTCTTGAATAGCTGCAAGTCGAGCAAAACTGATATTTAGAGTCAAAACCTTTTTTTTTTTTTTTTTTTTTATCAGTTATTTATAGTCTACACACTCAACAGGTGAAATTTTCTATAGGGGCATCAACCGGTTGGTTCTGGACTCTACTCGAAATTGAAACCTGTTAAATAAGTCAGTTCTGATTTTGGTACTCAAATTGGTGGAATTCGATCCGTGATAATGGTTCTGGTTCCAGTTGATTCTTAGGCTATCAGGCATTAGATCCCGATTCTCCTACATTGTAAACCTATTGTGGATCCTATAGATTCGATTCCTGTTCAAGAGATACTGAAGTACCCTGAAGCGGATTCGCTTATAATACTAATGGGTTCAATTCTAATATTTGAACCAAAATTAAAAAAAATTGGTTCTGGTTCGGTTTGGTTCCTTGGGAAATGGGTACCTATTATTTTTTCCTTTCCGCAAGACCAGGAGATTAGATCTAGCCATAAGAAGAATGCTAGATTTAAATAATTCGCTTCTTGGTCTCCAATCCCCTCAGTCGCTATAAACACCCTAGATTAATGCAATGGGATGTGTCTATTTATCTATCTCTAGACTCAAAATGAGAGCACGTTCGAAAAATGATCCTAGAAAGAATGTCTAGGGTTGGGCCAAGAGGGTTCCTTAACGCTTTCTTTTTTCTTCTCTCTTTGCCCTGGCAAGAAAGAAGGGTACCAAGCACACACTTGTGGAGAGTGCATTACAACTGAGTATAACACCCTTAATTTTCTTATGATTTCTTCAAAATTGGAGCGAAATGTTAAAAGTTCGGCGAAAATGACCACACTTAACTTTCACTGTTATTTGCTTATGACAAGGCAGGGTAATGTTGAAGGTTGTACAAAAATAAACCAAACTGTAACTTCTTAGTATTTGCATATAGAGAGTATTAACATTTCTGGACAACCAATCATCATTTTACTTGCACCCAAAAGAAAAAGGAAAAGAACATACTTCCTATCATATAAGGCTTGAGAATGATTTGTCGCCTTTACATACCGAAGAATCCTCAACATGTTCAGTCTCCTTGTTTGGAATAACACTTTCAACAGTAAGATCATCAATGCCGACCAGAAGAAGCTTGTCATCTGAGGTAGGGATCTGTAATTTATCATCCTCCACAGAAATCAGATGACTTTGTTCAACAGATTTAACACCATCATCATCTTCACCCTTCACACAAGAATCTTCTATGTTGCTTTCTGGTTTGTCATCTAGAAGGGCTTCAAGGGGAGACTTGGCATTCAAATTTCCCTGTGGAACAAAAGTAACGTCCAAGATCGGTAGTTCAAAATCCACAACAGAACTATACGTTCGTTCAAGAACATTCTCCGAATCAGATATTTTGTAGTCCGGGTTTTGGACCTCTGTGGCGCTAGTAAGATCATGACAAGCAATAATGGTTCCTGAAATGGTTTTATCTGCAATTTCATCATAATTCTTCTCTGCAAAAAGCTGCATTTCGAGTTGAGTTCTGTTGTCAGTACCTATTTCTCTTTCATAAGCGGGATTTGTGAACCAGTCTTCATAGATGGCAGTTTGTTCTGGAATTAAATCAGGTATTTCAGATCTCAGTTTCATCACTTGCAACTCATTTTCTCGAGAAGAGCAGCAAGAAGTTGAATCTGAAGGGCTCACATGCTCTGAACTATTACTTCCATCACAAAAGATGCCTGCATCTGCTGCAGATTCTTCATATGGATTGGTTGAAGGCGATTTCGATTTGTTATTGTCATTATGATCTTCATTTACAATATCAGGAGTTCTGACTTTGAAAGTTTGGGTGACTTTTGGAGATTGAACAGATGTGGTAGATAAGAATCCAGCCAGTGCTGAAGCTAATGCATCATCTATAGATACAGATTTCTTACCAATGGAGCAAGTCTTCTCAGCCGACTCAAAAACCTCAGTACAGTTCATATCTTCACCATCTTCACCACCTTCATCTTCGCCATCATTATCACTTGGAAACTCAGGTGCTCTAATTACCAAACCAGGGCACATCTGAGGAAAAACTGAAGAAACAGATGCATCCCTAACGGGAGAAGACGGTTCACCAACATGTGTATTCTTATCAGCAACATATTCCAACCCCCTGGAATTGTGATCATCAATCCCATCATTATCAAGGGAGTTTGATTCAGATTCGTTACCCAAAAATTCAGGATCACGTATCCTTGTACATGGGGTATCCTTTACTGCATATTCCGAACCCTTGGGGAAGTGCTCATCATTCTCATCGTTATGAAGAGAATTCGATAGAGACTCACTGCATGAAAATTCAGGAGCGGTGAACCTTGTACATGGGTTATTCCCATCATTATGAAAAGAATTTGATAGGGATTCACTGCATGAAAATTCAGGCGCTGTGATCCTTGTACCTGGGTTAAATTCAGAAAATTGGGGTCTCATATTAAGTACTTCAACTTGCTTCTCCAATCGCTCGAGCCTCGTTTCTATGCTGCTGATAGGTCCCAGCATTTTTTCTTCAAACCTCAGACAGAAAGCTTCTATTCTGCCTACTCTGGAAACCAGATGATCCAATACTCTCTCAATACAACCGTAGGATTGATCATTTTCTTTGGTTACAAAAACAGGTCCTTGTCCTGTACCAGGGACATGTTTGGCAGATTCTAACTGTGTTAAATCTGCACTCCCCTTGGCCACTTCCTCCAATTTTGTTTCTCCTTCATCTTGTATGCTTGATTGCGCTTCCTGCTGCTTTGTCCTTCCAATCTCAGGGTTTAGTGACTCAGTTTCTTTGAACTTACCATCCTGGTATTTCAAATCCTCCCTGGTATCAGAAGCATTTTTTTCTTGTGTTCTAGATTTCGATAGTTGCAGAAGTGTAGGAACAAGCATGGACATTAAAGAACTTCCTGCTGAATTTTGCAGAGGGCCAACCTGATGGTCTGAATCAGAAGGCTCAACAGGCTCACCAAATATGTAGATCTCCTCTAAGTAGACACACCCCTGAGTTTGAAGAGATAGTAAGCGAAGCGTAATGGAAATGCAAGGATCTGCATCAGTAATCTCTGCAGTAGCCTCGTACGAATCCTGGATGGCTGCTTATGTTAGCAACAAAGTTTTTCAGAAGGGAAATAAATTATTAAAGAAAAAGTAGGGTAAAATTTAACTAAATTAGGTTTAAACTTTAAACCAATGGTCTAGACAAAGAATCAGAAATTCCAGGGTGTTACAAAGAATACCTGGGTGCTTCTTCCAGTGTTTCTATTGACCTTAGTAGGCACGGAATTGTCAAGCAAAGGAGAAACCGGGACCTTCACTTCTACCCAGTCATCTTCATTGGTGCCGTGACGATTGTCATTCTTAATATTGTCAACACAGAGTTCCATAGTTCCAGAAGATCCTTCTGGATATAGACCATTAGCTTCTCCAGAATCAGATGCATTACGTGCTGCATCTTCTTTGGCCGCAGCGGAGCAGCGAACTGTGCAGAGATACTCGTTACTGCTCTTCTGGTCAGGTGCATAGTATATCTCATATACTCGAGCAGTACTGCGTACATAAATCTGCTGGATTTCATGCTTTTGGCTGAAACTAACTGCAGTTTCAAGAAATTTTGTATCATTTCATGGAGTACTAAAAAGGAGTCAAAGTACGATCAAGATTCCTTTATTTGGTTCAAAGAAGAAATCAATCAAAAACAGAATTCATCAGAACGTGTTTCTTTGTCTGCAAAAAAAGGTATGCTGTGTAAGAGAAGAATCGCAAATGAAGAAAATGGCATTATCCAGCTACCTGCTGTTTCATTGATTTTTTTGATGCATACATAATATGATTACTCGCTAATGCTAATCATTGTTGCTTCATACTGAATGGCTGACCCATCTCTAACAAGCCAGCAACTTAATGATGTCTCTAAAATACCCATCTATCAATTGATCTTCAGGTTAGGTTCATACTACAGAGGATTTTTGGCTAAGATGGTCTTTTCACTGTGGAAATCTTCCTCCCAAAAGATCAAGTTATTCTCCAGCTTCTAACCCCATCAAATCTTGAGAGAAAGCTAAAGGTGAAACGGGTGGCTGACACAGTTTGAAATCCAGTTTTAATAGGGTTAAAAGTTTCAGAATGACTTAATTTCTCCTGTTCATGATCTCCATGATCAAGTGATACTCATTCAGTGGTGGTCTACAAGATGCATGTACGATCTGCATATGCCAAAACAGTGTCAAACATAACACAACACTTGTTTTTCAGCTGCACTGCAAGTACAAGGTTAAAGTATGATTCGATTGACTTAGCAAACGGAGGACTAGCTAAGTTATTTTGTCACAGACAGGAGTTCGGTCGGAGTGGAGCGGGTGACTTAAATGGTCACTATGAGGGTGGAGTTGACCGCGTAAGTCCACACCAATCACCTAATGGGGTCTTGTCGTCCTTAATGTTTACTAAACTACAAATCTCAGGCTCTCAGCAACCAGTATAAGCAAAAACGACCCAAACACCGCAACCATGATTTGTTGACAAAGCAATCAAAAGAAACAGCAATTATAAAATTTCAAATGGAATGATCTTCTCCTGTTATCATATAACTGAGTCTTTGTAAAGTTTGATCATATAATACACTTTCCTCAAAAAATGAAAACAATCACGTCTAGTCATTGTAAAAATTGCTAAATCTCTGATGGAAGACTAGAAAATTTAAGTTTAATTATCATAACAATTCATCACAGATAACAGATAACAGATAACAGGTTACCAAGAAGATAATGGTGGACTAAACCAAATAATCTTTCAGAAATTTCCTTCACAGTTGCCCTATAATATCTCTTTGAATGAAGAAAGAAAAGTTTTAAAAGAAGCTCAAGAACGGTCACCACCAGCAACCGAAATGTATGCTTACAATTTGAATTCAGTTCACTTTAAATTCCCCTTAAAACCCTAACCAAAGCAAACCCTAGATCAATTAACTAACCTCAAACTCAAATTCAACCCGTTTCATCCAAACCCTAGTTCACTTACTATGTTTTGGTTAACAGTCACGTACAATAATGATCTTTGAAACAAACGTCACTTTGTGAACATAACTTTAGACTAAAACCTGAGGATAGAAACTGGAACCCTAGATATTGATTATTAATTGGTTGAAGGGGTTTGTAAATTTTACTTACTTGTGATTTCACAAGGGCCTGAATCAGGGGAAATAGGCTTGATCAACTGCAATTGATCTTTGGGACTGTTCGATTCTTCGTTGATCTCAGAAAAGGGGGTTTCAAAAGAGAGAGAATTATTGAGAGATCCATTTTTCACGATCCAGTTCGTTGCAGAGGTCCAAGAACTGGTGGTGGTGGTGGTGCTGCTGCTGCTGCCGACTTCCATTTTTTTTTTTTTTACTTTCTCGCTGTAAACGTTTGAAGTTTGGTAATTATAAGTAGATCAAAAACTGGACCATAGTGAACTTCAAAGATATTATTTGTGGTGACACGTTATTATATGGAAGTTTATTGATTGTACTTGAACCTAAAGTTTATCAATGGATGTGCATCCCTCGACTTGGGAAGTTTTGAGATTAAAATTTTTAGGTGTAGTTTGTTATTAGTTTGTCCCATGTAATATCTGTAGTTACTATTTCATAGCCCTTTAATGACAGTTACAATAGCCCTTGTGTGGCGGTTCTATTGGTGGATCAGACTTATTTGGCGGTGTTTCTACGCTTCTTACACGCTTGAGTATCTTCACATTTTTTTTAGGAGGGGACTAATGCCCAAGTTACAACATGGCATAGATACACTGTAATTAGAATGTGAGAAGCGCAGAAACTGCCATTAACATCGTTACCAAGACGAGTGTAGAAAAAACTACTACCAACGAGTGCAAAAAAGGCTACCACTAACAATGGGCGCAATTTATTTACAAATATTCGCCTATATATATAACACATTACATGGGCCAAACTTAATGGTAATTTCACAGCCAATAAGTCTTGAACCAAAAACCTCTCAAGTTATGGGAGAGATGCAAACTAATCGGGCAAGCGGTTGCCCAATTTTCAAGTACAAGCATAATCGTGAGAGAGAATAATACATCAATTATCGAAGCAAAGAAGAAAGATCAACATGTCACCAACCGGAAGGGGTTATGAACTAACGCAGAGAACTTGACACTAAGGACGAAGAATAATACCTGATTTGCAAGCACTAGAGGATCAACCGTAAGCTCTTTTTAATGCATAGTCCTCCAAATTTATGTGGGCCCATTGTAAATTAGTTCACATATATACAAGGTCTTAGAATTTGTATTTTAATTTAATTTTTAATTATATATATGTTGGGGAAAATAGGGTCTAGATTAAATTGTGCAGCGGAAACAAATAACTATTTTCTCTTCACAAGATCACATGAGGATGCATGAATTAAAACAATAACTTGAAGATCAGATACATACCGTTTAAACGCTTGCATGTAATCACAGATCTTCCTCCTACGTTCTGGATCAGTCGTCAAAAACCTGAAAAGATATAGCAACTGAATTTCGGCCATAACTTTCTAACCGTTGATCCGATTCGCCTAGATGATATATGTTTTTTGTAGGAAATCGAATTTTCTACAACTTTACGTGAAATAGCGAATCTCCAATTCTGCCCCGAAAAGCCTCAAAACGCGATTTTAAATTCTGACAGGAATATATTACGAATTTTGGGTTTCTAAAACCATAAAGCTCATAACTTGAATTCTAAATTGGGAGAGAGTTTTTGATACACAAGTTAGGGTGGGCTATCTTATGAACCCTATCTCTATTTATAGAGAAAGACTCTCTTCCCATATCTTTAGCTCCAAGTTAGGTCCATATGGGCCCCACTTACTTAAGCTTTTGATTTATTACTTTGAGGTCCATATATCTCATATAATTCTCAAATAATAAATCTAATTGCAGTTAAGTCCACTAAATAACTGCAACTGAATACTCTCAAGTAAATGAATATTATTCAGAAGCCCTTCACTCGTTATACCAGCAAATAGTCCCTCCACTTAACTGATATTCGTAATATACACCAAGGTAACATTAACTATTAATGTCAGCACCTTTCGAGTAATTACATCTTAGTCCTTGCCTGCCATATCATACCATTATAATTATTCTAATAATCCAATAAACATTTTATAGGATCACTGCGCAGTCTAGAATAATTAATACTCTTGATTAGGCTCTCAAGGGAATATCATTTTGGTGTGGATTCCTTATTGACACAAAGTAATCCCACTAAGTGATTTCGACCACCCAACCTACCCAGAATATTGGATCACGTTTGCGTTGTCTGACCTCACTGTTTGGTAGATCAAAGTGAGTAGAAACCAACTTGTAGGGTATACTCTGCTCTCAGGATTTAGGACATTTGCAATTAGCAAGTTTTACAGAATCTTTTTATGTGCTGACAATAACATAAAAAGTATTCTGTCTGACCTGTTCAGTGTATTCTTAATACACCAACACACTGACTTAGAGTCGCCACTCTAGTGATGGAGATACATCACCCTATAATATAGAAGTCTAGTGTATTATAGTCTTATCAGATGAATTGTTCAGATTCATCACTGACTATGAACTATACAAGAATATAAGGAACCAGTAAATTACATCTCTCCATGTATGAACACTTCATACAAATAATTTACTTACAACATCATCTTGTGAACAACACTTAATCCATCATATGAATAAAGTAATAATATAGTATCATGCTTATTAATAAATATAATTTATCAATGTTATCAATTTAAATTGTTTTAGGGCATAAACCCCAACAATCTCCCACTTGCACTAAAAGAATTTAATGTCACAATAGCTACTTATCTTCTGAGAATAAGATTCGTATGTGACACTTGTTTCATCAGCATGAAACCTTCATCTGTAAGTATTCTCATCAGCATGAGAATCAAAACTACCAAGCAGAGCTTTAGAGTAGAGGTTCTACTAAGTTTCTTACAAATACAACCTTGGCTAACCATCTCGCCTAAACAAAGTCTTTGGCATCCGTGGTAGACACTCTCCCACTCGATGATATCCACCAAGATATCTAGAAATAGAATTTCCAGATCTGAATCTGACACAAGGTCAGAATTAATGCAACCAATTATAACACTAACATTTGGACTATTTTGTAACTCCGAATCCAACTGAGATTATCTAAGTCATGCTTTACAGCTCTATAAATCTCAGTACCAAAACTCGACAAATGTTAGCTGACTAAGCCCACCTGTAAGACAAATATCTGATTTTTGTCACTTGCACTTTATGTGAGAGGCTTCCTATTACATAAGCATAGGGAACTGCCTTTCAATTTACTTCCTTTATCAATGTCTATATGACAAAGATTCCAAAAGAGTAATACCACAGAAACATTTTCTATGGAACAGTGCATTCCAAACAAAATCGGTATATTATTGACCCTTACAGTTTTGAGATAGACTAATACTCTAGTTAGCTGATCTAGCAAGGCTTGATCACTAGAATGAAAGAATTTCTCAAAAAGTTCTTTTACATTAACGTCCATTAGATAACCAAATCTTAATAACATTTCAGGTATCATTATAAATGATCATTATGTCATCACTATATAGCTATGGAAACATTATTACTTACTATCCACATCTTATACATAGCCCATCCATATTTAATTAAAATCAACTAACTTGATTTTCTAATTAAATCGGATGCATCAACTTCGAGACATCTACTTCTGTAATAAATGTACAAAGTACTCATGGCCTACTGTAATGAACTTTATCTGGCTTGATTGCAAATGCCAATGTCAATATGCCTCTTGGGAGGATAATATCAACATTATTTGCGATCTAAGAAAATTCTGTTAATTTAATCAAGACTGCCAATGATGTGGTCACAGCAAGTCTCTTTAACGGTCAATCAGAATTTCTTATTCCTTGTAAACTCTTCATCCAATAGTTTTAATATTAGATGAAAGTTTTACAAGATCCCAGACTCGATTAGAATCCAAAGATTCTTCTCTTATCACAACAGTTAACCATTGTCTCGAAATAAATTAGCATTTTCATAGTTTCAGGGACTGAATTCTCATCCTCCAAGAATAAGATCAATTGGGTTCTTGTGAAACCCTCCCACTACGATAAAGTCCCTATGTATTCTAAAATTGAATAACGTAATTCTTGTGTCTCAGCTTTATATCCTGGTGTCAACTTATGCAGTATTCTTAAGAATATAACTTTTCTCTGTAAACACAAACTCCTTTTGCATACCTATAAACAGATACGCTTCTGCTCTTGACTCTGATTTGTCATCCATTCTAAGACAGGATAAATTGTTCATATGGGCTTGGGCCCAAATTACAATTTTCTTGTCGAAGAACCTGACGATTCATAAGTTAAAAACGGAAGACTACTAACTGTTACCCAAGGTATATGTCAGAAGAAAGTAATGAATTATAATCTACCATAGATTTCATCGTATCCAGTGCATATTCTGTGTCTTCACTTATTACACCATTCTACTGGAAGAATCTAAGTGTAATAAATTGGTTCTCAACTTAGCATGTACCATATAAGTCAAAAGGGTGTTTGCCATTTACGATCGTATCGAATGACGAAACTTACCTCTTAATGTCTTATGGTTCCACATACAACAATGAGTACCTAAACAAGTCAATCACTAAAACCTTCTACCTTCCTTTCAAAGGAACTCTTAATCACTAAACTCTGAATCGTATTCAGATTAAAGTGACTAAGTTTATAGATTTTAGCGATAACTTGAAATAACTGAAGAAACAATTTATTCAACGAATTCCAAGAAAAATAATTCATCCAAGTGTAATGAGAAAAGCTAAGGATTATTATCAATGTACAACTACGAATGTCATCTAATGCATTCTTAATAAAACTTAATGAGAACAGATGGACTGTATACCTATTCTTGTAAAGATATAATACAGTCAATCATGTTTTCATATTTTATTCCGTACACGATGATAATCATTGAGACTCCTAATTGTCGAGTATCCTATTTTGCCGTATTTAGAAACACTTTCTATTTGGCATCTATTACTTTTTCTATACTTACCATCTCGATATGATCAACTTTAGGAATTACTGGGTACTTCTTCTTTGGTTTCATGTCATAAAGACATACACAAAGATGATTATCTAGTTTTATGATCACCGGAATACAACTTGAATGTTTTCCACTTTTTCATGAAAAGTGTGTAGAGGAATCTACTCGGAAAACAAATCTAGTTAGGCTCTAAGGAACTACAATGTCCCAGCATATCAGGTATATGCTGACTAATTGATGTTCCTACACCTCATAGTGTTCATATAACTTTTCGTTATCTGTCAAACAGAACGATTCTGATCCCCAACCTTTCCTATAATGTCACTAGTAAATGTAAAGTACCGATGTTAGTGTTATAACACTTAGACATCAACTTTTCACCTACTTATGACATTTTTCCAATCAGTTCCTGGTAATAATAGGATTCCGTAAATCCTGGATACACAGTCTAAAGTACATAAAGTACTTTACTGCATTTAATGACAGTTATCTAATTCGCATCTAGTCCACATGATTTATGTCAAATTTATTGGTTTACATTTAAAATGTGTTACAAGTGAGAACTATTGAACTACTAAGCATGAAATACTAAAACAACATGAGTTTGAAAAAATTTTAATTTATAGTAGTTCCCTCTAATTACTATAAATATCGGATAACTGATTGTGTATACAGACATCAATCCTATGGGATATCTGTATGTATACCAAAACAGTTGAAATCCCATTTCATCAAAAGAACCTATCCTGACATCTCATGTCAAAGTTGTTTTGACATCCGATTTTGTTCTGACCCCTAAATTAATGACAAATCCTCGTTCCTATGGGAAGCGTTCTTTATTCATCATTTAGTTAAGTGTGGTCCACCATCTCAGTTCAGAATGCTAGAAGATATAGAAACAGTCTCCTATGGGAGATCTCTTTCTACACTCTAGTCCGAATACCGTGCTTATTAAAGCAATCCAAGCCAATAAGCTGCTAGGATGTACTATTCCTATGGGCATTAGACCCCTAGCCTTATTCTTGGACCGATGGTGGAGGGTCGTGGGATTGTGTTTCCATGAACACAATCCCTCTCCCACTTAATTAATTAAAATGAGGGATATATTTTAGAGTTTTAGAAAAAATGTGCATTTGTGTAAAGTCTATTATATTTCTATACATATAATGTACAATATAAAATTACACATTAATAAACATCTAATGTTAATAATTCAACACATATTTCTAAAAACTAATACATACAAACTATACATTTAATGCATATATCTATTGTATGTAATTATACATCTCATGTATATAATTCAGAGCATTAAAGTGTTGCATACATCACATGTATCAACTAAGTCCATATACATCACATGTATATCGTATAAGGAGTTCTCAATTATTTAATTGATTGATCAATAGATTCGTAACCATAAAATTCTATCACATAGAGCTTGTACACGATTCATCACATCTAGGGATTAATTGGGTGCTTGGATTATCCATTTCAGTAAAATAAACCTTTTAAAATACTTTTTAAAAATGAAACCCTGAAGAAAAACTATTTTTCCTCAATATCTGCCAAAAACAGATTGTACACTGACATAGAATGGACCGGCAAGGGCAAGTACCGACTCTGGTCTAACAAGCCGGAGTCAAAAGTTGAAAAACAGTTTTTCAGGGTCTGGGTCGGTCTGGTTCGGATCGATTTGAGTTGCTTGACTAGTCTGACTTAGGTTGAGTCGCCTGACTAGTCTGACTCGGATAGAGTCGCCTGACTAATCTGACTCGGTTTAAGTCGTACGAGTCAACTCTGATCAATTGTAAACCCTTGGTCAATTGACAAACTGGTTAGGTCAGCAATTAACTGGGTCAACCCTTACTGGTTGGTGGGTAATTTTCTGGTTGAACCATCTGGGTCAGGTTGACCCGATTCGCCCCGTTTGGTTCTATTTGACTTGGTCTAGCTAAGCTGCATCGGTATGACCTTTTGTGAGGAGCACTGGATCATACTTGTATACTACACACGTTCACAGCACACATGTGTGGCACAACAAAGTACTACACTCATGCGCACGTGTGGACCGTACACGCACCAGCTCCCACTACACAACATCACACACATACATCAAGCATGTGTACCGCACACACGTATGATGCATAGATACACCACACACATGCACACACGTGCGCTCCATATATGCCACAACCTTGTTGGACCACGGACTAACTCACAGGTTGAACCATGTGGTATCCGATCTGGTCTAGTCGGGTTGATATGCGAGTTGAATGGGTTAGGTCGATCTGACCTGCGAGCTGACCCACGGGTTGGACCGTGAGTCCACGGACCGAGTAAACGAGTTTGGATATTAGGTTATCGGGTCAGAAATTTTGGTCAGGTTACCGGGTTGTCGGATCGGGCCAACGGGTCTGTACATGGGCGACTAGGTAGGGTCATTGGTTGGAGTGAACCAACCAAACAGTCCCTAACAATGTCCACATCCAAACACCTCCTAACCCAAATCCTTATACCCTAACCTATCCCAAAATAACTTATCTTAACTCAATCCAAACATTCCTTAAGAAAAAACTCTTTTTCTTAATTATGCCTAGCCAAACAACACTTAAGAAAAAACATTTTTTTTTTTTAATATGTCAAACCAAACAACACTTAAGAAAAAACACTTTTTCCTTAATATGTCAAACCAAACAACACTTAATAAAAAACACTTTTTCCTTAGTATGTCAAACCAAACAACACTTAATTGCTAATGGGTCGCCCCTTAACAGTTACTGGATTTCCCCTTAACAGTCAATGGGTTACCCCATAACAGTTCGTGGGTTACCCCATAACAGTCAGCAGGTTACCCCTTAACAGTTCTGGGTTACCCCATAGTAATTAGCAGGTTACCCCATAACAGTTCTGGGTTACCCCATAGCAATTCGTGGGTTACCTCATAGCAATTAGCAGGTTACCCCATAACAGTTTGTGGGTTACCTCAACAGTTTCAGGTCACCTCATAACAGTTTTGAGTTGCCCCATAACCGTTCTTGGGTTACCCCATAACAGTTCGTGGGTTACCTCATAACAGTTTCAGGTCACCTCATAACATTTTTGAGTTACCCCATAACCGTTCTTGGGTTACCCCTTAACAGCTAATAGGTCAACCCTTAACCAAAACTATAACAATAGCATTAAAACTTTAACTATTAAAGTTCTGATGTTATCAAGAAATAGCCTGGTTGTATCAAACCTAATAATAACCAAAATTTATAACATCACAACTATATCTCATATTGCTCTGACGTTAACAAAATTACCTGGTTATATCAAACCTTAATTAAAACTCTTAATTAAGAAATCTTTTAATTAGAAACTCTATTTAATTAATTAAACACTTTAACTAATTAAAAATTCTAATTAAAACTTTCTTTAATTAAACAATTTAACCAAAGAAACCCTAAAACTAACCCATGACTCCTTGCCTATTTTTTTTTTTTTTTTTTTTTTATAAAACCTTTTCCTGAATCAAAATAAAATTAATAAACAAGAACTACTAATTTTTGTTAAACCGATTAAAACACACTTTTAATCCTTTTCTTTTTTGAAAAATTTAGAAACCCTTTCTTTTGGTCAAGAACAACAAGAATACTATTTTCTTTTTCTTGGATCCCAATCTAATCTTTGTGTACAGACCTTTTACCAAAAATTAATCCAACCCTTATCAATCTCATTGATATAAATTTAATCCCTAAGTATTTTGGATCAATCAAACCCTTAAATAATCAGGAACAACCTTAAATAAAAAGATTTCATGTAATAATTCATGCAGTGCCTCAAGCCTGCTCTGATACCACTGTTGGGGAAAATAGGGTCTAGATTAAATTGTGCAGCGGAAACAAATAACTATTTTCCCTTCACAAGATCACATGAGGATGCATGAATTAAAACAATAACTTGAAGATCAGATACATACCGTTTAAACGCTTGCATGTAATCACAGATCTTCCTCCTACGTTCTGGATCAGTCGCCAAAAACCTGAAAAGATATAGCAACTGTATTTCGGCCATAACTCTCTAACCGTTGATCCGATTCGCCTAGATGATATATACTTTTTGTAGGAAATCGAATTTTCTACAACTTTGCGTGAAATAGCGAATCTCCAATTCTGCCCCGAAAAGCCTCAAAACGCGATTTTAAATTCTGAC
>MVGT01000262.1:29728-41659 GCA_002174775.1 Macleaya cordata
AGTAAATTACATCTCTCCATGTATGAACACTTCATACAAATAATTTACTTACAACATCATCTTGTGAACAACACTTAATCCATCATATGAATAAAGTAATAATATAGTATCATGCTTATTAATAAATATAATTTATCAATGTTATCAATGTTATCAATTTAAATTGTTTTAGGGCATAAACCCCAACAATATATACAAGGTAAAGATCCTAAGGGCAAGGATAGTAGGAATCCAAAAATCCAATCCAAAAACCTATGGATCCATGAATTTTTAGATGGAGGGAGAATAGTGGGATTTTTAGTATTGTGTGTACCACGTGAGACAAAACGATGATCAGATGGTGATCGTTTTGATTTTTTTATTATTTTAATCATTTTTAACTTTTTATCTTTTCATTATTATTTTTTTAATCTTTTTTTTAACAAAAAGATCATCAAATGGTTCAAACCACCATTTGATGGTCGTTTTTGTTTTTTATTTTAATTATTTTAATAACTTTAAAGGGATTTTGGCCAAAAACTCCTATTTGAAAAATATTTTAAGATTTTGCCTCACAAAAGTTTTTTTTTAGGGTTTCAGTGAAACCCTCTCTGAGGGTTAGAGGGTTTCAGTCAGTTACCCAGGGGCCTTAGACTAAATGAAAACATTTGTTTGGCTAAATCCTAAAATACGTTTCAAGTAGGAGTTTTTGGTTAATTTTCCCTAACTTCTAATAACTTTTCTATTTTAATTATATTTTAATCAGATTTTTAACAAAACGATGATCTCATGATACAAACGACCATCTGATCATCGTTTTAGAGCTGTTGACGATCAAATGATCGTTTCCACTAGCAATCCATTAACTAATAGAAAGTTATTTGGATCTTTGGATTCTTGAATCTCACTATCACGGTGAAAATCCATAGATCCATGGATTTTTGGACTCCTCTATAAACTTCCTAACACGCTAGGTTTTGACTAAAAATCTCCAAAACCATTTCGAATCATTTGACGGTTAACAATCTACTATCATTAGTGACATGGTTAGGAACATTGGTCAGCTGATTGTAAACCATGGGATGAAAGGCTTGAAGATATCTTCCCATAATCCCATTCTACCCTACCATATCACCTTCAAAGTTTATCTTCACATTAATGGATAATAGTATATATTTCTACTTTTTTATCACATTCAAATTGCAGTAGAGAATTGTTCCGTCTTCATAACTTATCCTGACAATTCTAGTTTTATAAAATTTTAATTCTTTAAGTACGTGGATCTAGAATTGAGGTAATCAATTCCATCAATAGGCCCTCCTCCCTCTACACGTGAATCTGGCCCGACTGGTACCCTATTGGAGTATCAATATTCCTTTTCGATCAGTAAGTATATTCTTGGAGGGGCCCAAATATCCCATGCATAATGCAGTTATAGTCCCACTAGTTAGGTACAAAAACCAATTAAGGGTTAGGGGTCCTATTAAAGTTCTTTAAGTTAATCTTATCCAAAACGTTAAACAATTCATAAAAATTTATAGCACAAAGGGATTTTGACATGAGAAAAAGGCAAACAATTAATATGTATGTTTCATGTTTTGTTTCATTTTTAAAACATATTCGTAACAAAAAAAAATATACAAGATATGTATCTACTAATGTGTCCACTATATGTCCGTCATAAACATGTATGTATCCAAGTGTCTGACACGTCTAATATGCTACACAAGTAAAAAATTCATGCTTCATAATTATTTACAAGTCTTACAAAGGAACAAGTCACTCTATTTTGTTATGTTATTAACCCTAAATATGAGCGTGTCTATGGAATTTATGTATTCATTTCTATCAACATCTATCGTTCAATATCAGATGTAAACTTGTAATTAATCATTGTGAAGAGATTAATAAAGATGGGTCCTGTTAACGTGTGCCCTAAGGGCACATGATAAGGTTATTTTTGAAGGAATTTTTTTTCAAGTTAGAGGTCTTTAAATCAGCTGAGTTTTTGTATGCATAATATTATCATTATTTATAAGATGTCCACAAAAAATCAGCTCAATCAGAAATATCTAACCCTCCAAACAAATCACTTTAAATATCAGCCGTTCATTTACACTGTTAAAGTCTAAATTAAGTTTCCATGGTGTTAGAGGATGCTAGAGGTCTCCGATTGAGCTGATTTTTTTAGATATGATCCAAATAGTATAACTAACATACATATCCAAAAATCAGCTCATTTGGACAACCTTAAGAAACTAAACAAAATACAAAACCTAAAAGCTTATCATGTGCTCCAATAAAGATATAGTTTTATTGGTTTTTGTGTCGTTGACGTAGGTAGATCATGTAATCCATCTACATTAAATCTGTGTATCTAGGCATGTGATACCATGGCGGAGGAAATATCCGCGATTATAGTTGAATTTTTTGGTAATTGGACCATTTTCACCAACCAAATGGTGGAACTCAGCTAGAATTCAATTTCGAGGGAAATATTTGACATGAACTTTGGGCAAGCATGGACAACGTAATTCAGAAGTTGGCTAGGCAAGTACAAGTATAAACGCTCCTAACACAAATTTAAATTTGGACAATCACAGGTAAATTAAGATAATTGTCAACTTGAACAACTCAAAACCATTTTTATTTGGTAATACGCAAAAGTCAAGGAAATTAACTAAAATAACCTTTATATTTTCACGTACTTCATTTGTTTATACAAAAGTTAAATCATATACTTCATCCCTAAAACTTAAATCCTTTTTCCACAGTCACAGAGCACTCAACCTCTTCATCCATTGTAGTCGACGACCTCGATCTTATTATGTGTTCAGATTGTTAGCTTGTTTTATCTTTTGAAATTATGAAAAATATTTTGTTTAACTAGCAATAACCCGTGCCTTCGGCATGGCACATAATATTGTGTATTTTCATCGTTTAAAATCTGCTCGAACATATGTTAGTTTGTATAGCGTCATCACCATGAGAGCCTAGTGTCTATACGTCTAATTTTCAACGACTTAGACATCAACCATATGTATATATATATATATATAAATTTAGAGAGAGAGAGATTTGGCAATCTTTTCTTATAGTATATAGAAATAAACAAAACTACACAAATGGATGAGGGAGAATTAATGTGAGATTTTAAGATCTTGCTGCTGGTGGATGCCCACTTGAAGTAGACTCCAATAATTGGTCCATTTCCCAGCTTTGTTTGGGTGCCACCTTGTCATGGACGGGTGCATACTCCTGCATAATTATATAATAAATTAAACAATTAAAAAAATTTAAAAATTTTAAAAAGTAAAACAATCAAAATCATTCCCTACCTATTCTTTCAACTTTACTTAAAGGATGAAGAAGCTAAAAAATCATCTGGCTTGAGAGACCACATCGTTTGAGGGCCAGTCAAAATAATTCACAAAATGGGCCGCTTCTCTAAATTCTTCCCATTCTATCCCTCTCTCCCCCTCCCCCTAGAACCGTTTCATTACCCGCCCCACTTCTATCCACACAGCGTATGCTGCTATTTATGTCATAATGTATATCAATTTGATTATAATTTTATGGAGTTGAAGGTGATATAATATATTAGTTGGGATCAATTTGATGCATGGAATTTATTATTTGAAGCACTATTATGAGTTTTGGGGTGCAAATGTGGGGTTTCTCCACTTTTTTCAATAACGCTACAATGGTTGATATATTGACAAACCAAAATACCATCACTTCTTATGATATAGATAGTAGCATACGCGACCATACGTTATGCCATAAAAATAATAGCATACGAGAATCTATGCTAATCTATCTCCGAGTTTGCACCTCAAATAGTACCTTGATTATAAAGTTGACTTTAGACCTTCACACTAATTTTATAATAAGAGATATTATTTGGGGTACAAATCAGGGTTCCTGCATTTTTTTTTTCTATAAAATGGTATCGCAACACAATGGTTGATAGTTTGACAAACTGCAATTAATATTATCGCTTCTTTTGACATAAATAGTAGCATACGAAATTATACGGTATGACATAAATAATATCATACGTTATGTGTGGGGTAGGGGAGGGGGAGGAGGGATAGAATGGGAAGAATTTAGGGGACCAGCCCATTTAATGAATTATTTTGGCCGGCCCCCAAACGGTGTGATTTTTCAAAAACACATGAATTTTTAGCTCTCCATTGCCCTTATTTAAATCTCTCATTCATTCCAATAATTCAACAACCCAAACCCTAATTTACTTTACATCATAGATGTGTAATTTTAGTAGGACAAGTACTATATAACATTAACGTAGTGTAGTAGCTAGTTAATTAAAAGAATCTAGTACTGAGTTTGGTTAGTTCTCTTAATCTGATCTATTTTTATAATCTTTTTATTCTTGACTTCATTAATTAATTTAATTACCTCCATTTTCTTGATTAGTTCTTCAGCTGTATCTGCTAAGACTACTATTTTTCTTGCTGATCCATCTATGAATCCTTCTTCAACTCCTTTGTCAAATAATTCAAGCAAGCTGTTGTAATACCCATCTACATTTAACAATCCCACCTGCCAAAAGAAAAAAAAAAAACCCCACTTAACAAATTTCAATTGAAAACAAGAATTTAATATAAATATATATATAATTAAGAACACAAATTAATCTTAATTAGTACTGGTTTTTCATGAATTCCTAGTTGAGCCCATGCAATCATCTCTAACAATTCTTCCATGGTTCCATAACCACCTGAAAAAAGAGATGAAATTTAGTTCACAAATTAAAGATGGTGAAAATCATGATGAGTGAGTTGAGAAGACTTAAATAACAAGTAATTAAACCTGGAAGAGCAATGAAAGCATCAGCATTTTTTGCCATTTCTGACTTTCTTTCATGCATATCTGCAACTGTTTTCATTTCTCCAATGGTTTCTCCTGATATCTGAAAGATGTTTTGAGTTAAATATATATGCTGATAATTAAACATAGCTAAGAGATAGAAAAGTTTACATAAAAGTGGAAATAAAAACATAACCTCATGTGATAGAAGAGCCTTGGGAATCACTCTACAATAAATTAACCAAAAGATCATAAAACAAATAAATTAGTCTCTTTTATTCAAAACTTAACCCTAAAAGAATCAATCAACAAAGTAATTAAGAAATGTTGAAATTAAGCAAATTAACCATTAATATGTGTAAAAGAAGATAGTAATTAATTAAGTACCCAAGAACATGACAACCACCATTGAAAACAGTTTGGGATACCAAACCCATCAAACCAGCACTTCCTCCACCATAAATCAAGTCAATCTTTTTCTCAACCTGAGGATCATCAAAAGGAAAACAAAAATCAATTCATGCAATAACAGATCATAAAAACTTCATTCATATCACATATAGAGGATGAGAAAGAACTAAAGGATATATGGTAGTACTGGTTAATTATGTGATGATTTGAATTAATTACCATTTGTTTACCAAGCTCAAGAGCTGCTTCACTGAAAGTAGACTTGTAGCCAGCTCTACTCCCACAGAAGACACAAATCCTCTTGAATCTTCCTATGTTTTGGCTTAGTATAGGTACCCCTTCATCTCCTTCCATTCTTCAAAGAAAGGTTAAGATAGAAAGGAAAAAAATGGAGAAGGAATTGACACCCACAAAAGATCAACCCACTAACAAAATAAAGATTGGAATAGGAGAGAGAGAGAGAGAGGAAAAGGCAAGAGAGATGATGCAAAAAAGAAGATTTTGTATAGAGAAACAGAAGCCAGACAAACTTGCTTTTTGAGTCTCTCTCTAGTCTCTACCCTTCATCCCAAACACCTTTTGTCTGTTTAAACAACAAGTACTTGATGTTGGACAAGAGCCCAACAAGAGCCAATCTTCATCTCTCCTTTTATCCCTCCTTGCTTCTTGCAAATCTCTTTTTGCAATCTCCCTCTCTCTATCTCCTCTTTCTCTTTCTTCTTTCTCTCTCTTCCCTAACCACAGATTCTTTTTTCTTCTCTTTTATAGATTTTTTTCTCTAGCTTCTCTGAATTTCAGATGAAACCCATACTAAGCCTTAATTTGTTTTCCCTTTTGTGCCAATCTAATCAGTGGCTTACTTTTATCACTTTATGGGTCTATCAAACCTTTTTCTTTAATAGTTGACACTGCTTGTACAAGCAAACTCATGCTTCACCATCTTGAGGTCTCTCTTGATCTTTTCCTCATGATCCATAATGGATCTTACAACCCCATGCCTTTCCATGTGGGCCCACCAAATCATGCATCTACAATCTAGAGTCCTCATGTGTGGACCTCCTCAACTTTTGCACACCAAACCCTAGATAGCTATGTAACTACCTACTTGTATATAAACAAGAACCATTTTAGGCCGCCCTTTCATAGACCTAATAAAAAACACCAAAATTAGCTTGGCTGGTGATTTCTAACATGGGCTTAATTCAACTTTCAGGTCTCTTTAAAAAGCCCAGAAACAAAGAGAAAATTCTAACCCGAAGTTTGGAATTGTAGCATAGTAGCACCCACAATTTATGTTTGGGGCACCCAGCGTTATTATACCAGAGAAACGATTTTTAGACACATGCCCCTACTTTTTTATGATTAAGTTTTTACATCCCCAATGTTTTCAAATATTAGAGATACCCCCTATCCCACAAATGATGTTTTTTTTTTGATGAGGGTCTAATGCCCAAATTACAACAAGGCTTAGATACACCACAAGAGATGTGTGAGAGAACATAAACTGCCTTTAAACATCATCTCTGACAGAGGTCTCCATCAACGGACATACACAGTAGATGGCACCAACAACAGGTGCATGAAAGGGCACCCACCAACGGATGCAAGAAAGGGCACCACCAACAGATGTAGGAAAGGGCACGACTAACGGGCGCAACAACTTTATTTAGAAGTACCTACATATACATATGAAATTACATGTGCCTTTACTCAATAATAATACCACAACCAAAGAGTTTTAAACAATAGAAAATATAAGGGACAAAAGTTAGTTTAAATTCAAAATGATCAAATTAACTATGATTTGTAAATGCTCACACATAGTAATCCACATTTAAGTTCCCATGAAATAATTAAACGAAATTTATGAATTTTTGCGGATTCATGAGAAATGGCGATTTTTCCCCATTCCAAGTTACCAAACAGACCCTTGGTAGAATTATGTTTTGAGAATTCAATGCATTTCACTTTTTTTTTTTTTTTTTGAGTTTAGAATTATTCAACAGCATGATTATTGAGAATGATGATGAGAAGCTGAGAGACTGAATTATTGAGTGTTTTCAGTCAAATACAAGATCATTGTTTCTTTGCATTGATGGAACAAAATAGTACTAATATTTCATGTCTCAAAAAAACAATAAAATTGATTGATTCTATAGAACTGATTCAACTAAACAACTATTTTTCTATTTCTTCTTTTTTTGTTTTTTTTGGGGGGGTGGGGGGAGGGGTTAATTTGGCACTAATTTTTTTTAAAAGATGATCAAGTGGCTTAGATCACAAACTTTGGTTGGTTTTGAAAAGAGAACATAGGGGTTAATTGGTTGAATACTTCTTCAATTCAATCCAAAAAGGGGTCATATCTTTGTGTTAATTAAGCCATTATTTCCTTATTGGCCCATGCTTAGGCATTCTTGTGCTTAGTTGTCTAGGTCTTTGCTAAATCCTCATTCTTAATTACCCATAAAATAATAGATCCTTTGCTGATTCCAACCTCATCTTTATTTGACAAAGAACACCCATATGAACTTTAATCAATCTATAACCTAGAGAGAGAAAGAAAGAGATAGAGTATTTCTTAGAGCATCTCCAATATTAATGTGAATGTAGTAAAATAAGACTGCCACGTAGGATAAATAGATGTTTTATTTAAAAAACCTTCTCCAATGCTAATGTGAAGAAAGTATGTGATGATGATGTGGCGGTAATTATTTTAGACATTGTGAGACATTCTACTTCACAATGTCTTACTGTCTACATCTGCAATTTTTTTTCCCTCCAAAATTTTTAGTTACTTTTTAAAAATAAGTTTGATCAATTCAAAAATTAAGTGTTAAATAAGTTAAAAAGTCATCCCAAGACATTTGCATATTGGAGATGCATTTTTTTCAACAATGTCTATTGTCAAGAATTTATTGCCAAGTAGATTAAACATTGTCTTATAAGACATGCCACGTAGACAAAATATTGTGTTATAAGACATTTGCATTGGAGATGATCTTAGCTGCCTTTGTTTGGATGCATTTTTTTTGCTAGGTAAGCAACAGATATATTAATGAATAAAAAAAAATTACAAGATCAGAAAGCCAAGGCAGGCAGAAGACACAAAAGAGAGAAAGAGATCTCTCCCGTATCACAATGCAGACATGGCATCCCAACTAGGTTGGCACACAAGCCACAACTATCATTTGCGAAAAAGATCAATGAAATCTGAAATAACACGTATTAGGATTTTCCACAGCCAAAAAAACTGGTCTGTGATCAAAGGTGTCCTTTATACCAGGAGGAAGGAGAGCTCCTCTCTTCGACAAGGTGTCCGCAGCAAAATTATTTTCTCTGAATACACTAGAGAATTTAAGGGTTAAGTTTTGCCTAACATTGTTCAACCTTGGAAGAATGAACCAAGGAACCTTCTCTTCCACGAAACATCTAATTGCTACTTGGGAGTCCGAGGTGATCCAAATGTTGGACCAACCCATGTCCTTGGCCCACTCCAGGCCAAAGATGAAGGCTAAGGCCTCAACCACAAAGTTGGTGCACACACCCAATCTAACAGCCATTGCACCAAGAGTTTTCCCTTGATGACCTCCGAGGATTCTAACTTTATTTATGTTGGAATAATATCCTATTCTAACTTTTAAATTAATTGATTATAGGACTATAATTGATTATATGGCTTATATTTTCAATTTGTCCTATATTTTTTTTGATAAAGCAATTTGTCCTATATAAAAATGCCCATTATAAATTTTAAGTTCATAATTAATTATTTTAAAGATTACCAAATGTGGCATAAGATCAAGAGACTATCCTAACTTGTCCTTTCCGAATATTCACCTACCATCGAATGCTGTTAGAGCTATGTTAAATTAATAGATAAAAAAATTATTTTCGTCTCTTCATGTAAAATAATTCTAAATATTGTGCTGTCAAATAATTAAAATACATGTAAATTAGTAATACTTAATTCAAGCATTAATCTACCAACAAGATTTTTAAGTGTTAATAATTCAATATAGTCAAAAGAGAACAGAAAAATAAAATAAAAAAGCGAGTTCCAACTAATTTAGTTAGTAAAGTCTATAGCTGTTAATCGATGACACATATTTAATTTAAATATCGTTTGCATATAAAAAAATATAAAAAAATGAGGGAGGTTATTGCACCCCCTCATAGAACACCCCCTTATAACGCCCCTCCTGTGGAGCTCACATGTGATGCATCCAATGACTGATTTTTTTAGAGGATGTTCTCCTCACTATGTATATTATCATATTAAAAAAATTAGCTCGTCCTAAAATTTTTAACCCCATCAAATTCTTCTTAAAAATTGATAAGATCAAATAGTTACCAAATAGTTACTAATTTTTAAAGATTAAATTGAAGGGGTTAGAAGTTTTAGAACGAAGTGATTTTTTAATATGATGATATACATTGTGAGAAGAACATCCTCTAAAAAAATCAGTCCATGGATACATAGCATGTGGACCCCACAGGAGAGGGTGTTCTAAGAAGGAGTGCAATAACCTCGCTCTAAAAAAAATTAAAGGATTATGCAGAATTTAGGAGGGTCGATCCTCCAATTCTTGCAAGTTAGCGGTTTATCTTCTATCCGCTTTACTTGGTTTGGAGAGAGGAGAACGAAAAATTTCAAAGGTATATATGACATGAACTTAAAAAGCTTTGACGGGGTAGATTGAATCAACTAAAGAATGAATTTGCCTCCGAATGGAGAACAAATTAAGAAGAGTTTTTTTCTTCCAAGATGAGATGATTACGATTATCTGAAAGATTGGCCTTTGACTGAGGATTAGTGGGACCCACTGAATTAAGCACGTTTGAGAGACTTTATCGCTTGCTGTCGTACTGCTTTGGGTCAGGCTTGACCTTTGACTGAGGCCCTTGGGTCCACTCTCATGTAGGGCCACTATCCACATGGGCGTCTGTCTGTCCTCTTCCTTGCGCAGCAGCACCCCATGGATTTTTCGATGTCGCAACTGTAAACTAGCACAGAAGTAGGCGTTGTAGGCGAGTGCAATTATGGCCCGCTTTTTATAGGTGGGTCATGGATGCACAAGACGCTATGATGGAGGGTACTATGCACACACATATAAAGTGGGTGCGCATAACAGTGGCATGTGGAGCCTACATGAAGTTGAACTAATGGCTGATATTTTTTGAGAATGTTCTCTTCACCTTGTAGATCATCTTTATAAAAAATCACCCCATTCTAAGACCGCTAGCCCTATTAAAAATTGACTCTTTTTTTCATCATTCATTGTTCGTCGTTAATTTTTAATCAACTTCCGATCAATTTTTGAAGGGGCTTGAAGTTTAGAATGATATGATTTTTAGTAGGGATGTTCTACTCATCTTATAGATCATCCTCACAAAAAATTAACTCTTTAAATTTCAGTTAGTAACTTAGTCTTTTAATTGTTAAATTTTAATTTTTTTTACACTAATTAGTGAGTTTTAAGTTTAAAACATCTTGCAAAAAGTTTTCAGTTTAAAACAATAAATAATGACTAGTTAATAGCAGGAGCATACCCATAAATTTATATTGGGTGGGGCTAGTATGAAGTCAAAACTTTGTCTTGAAGAATTTATGTAAAATTTTCATTGAGGTGAAGAGATATAATTTAGGCCACGAATAAATAAACATAATTTTTTTTAAATTAAATCAACATAATTATACGTTGGTTCTATACGTAACCGATAGTACAATTACGTCGGTGATATAAACCTCACAAACCACTTTATGATTGTGCTATAGACTACATATTCGACAAGACAATTTTGTATTGCCGACTCTTTGCAACCGACAATTGATGGGTTGATCAAGTAAAAAGTTGTGTTGAATATTAAATCCCAATAAGTTAAAGAGAAAACAAGTAAGTTGGCTGTAGAAACTAGAAAGGATTTGGTCCTTAGAAATCTATGTAAATTTTTTTTTTTGACAATTTTACCCACTTTTTTAAAGCAATTAGCTCGAGCTATTTGAGTGGGTAGCCCAACATAGGCCCACTAATGAGTAGGATACCATATGCAAAGAGTAATAATTTGATAAAGAAACTAACAAGAACGATTTCCAAGCCTCGTAAGGTCGAAACATGGATACAATCCGAAGGCTGATTTTTTGTAAGGATATTCTTCTCACAATATAGATCATCCTAAAAAAAATTTAATCCATTCTAAAACTTCTAATTCTATCAAAGGTTTATTAGAAATCAACAGTGAAGAAATCAATTTTGTTTGAGTAAATGACCGTTGATTTTTAATCAACTTTTAGTGGAGTTAGAAGTTTTAGAATGGGTTAATTTTAAGTGAGAATGATCTAAATAGTGAGGGAAAGATCCTCACAAAAAATAAGAACTTGACTCTTTGTAGAAATAGTATTTTGATATATATAAAAAAATATTTTTCTCAAATCTACCTTGGGCTATAGCCTGGGGTAGCCCTCTTATAGGTCCGCCCCTGGTTAATAGCTTTTACAATTTTTAAGTTTTAGTTAGGGTCAACCTGTCACACCCCGATTTTCGGAACTCTAAAATCTAACCTGATTCAATGAGTTCGGAAGGCGAGGCGTGAAGAGTGTAAATGAAGTGTAATTTAAAGCAATAAATAAAATTGCTTACTTTCTCCTTTTGAAAGATAAACCAGTCAATTTAGTCAACATTAATTACAATTTAGTTGTCAAAAAAAAAA
>MVGT01000262.1:49725-69950 GCA_002174775.1 Macleaya cordata
AGTGCTTTCCATCGTGGCACGTGATTTACTAACACCTCATGTGTCTACAGTAGCATCGGAGTCTGCTTTTAGTGCAGGTGGCAGGGTTCTGAACGAGAGAAGAAGCCGATTGAAGGAAGATATTTTGGATGCTCTGATTTGCGTGAAGGATTGGGACGATTCAGACCGTGGGATACAAGATGTTGAAGATAGTTTGGCTGAAGATTTTGAAAATTTAGAAGCAAATTAAACATTAAATACAAATAAATAAGCATTGTAATTTTTTTATAATTTATTTACATATTGTAATTTTAAGTTAAGATTAAAGGTTTGAGTAATGCAAATGATTGATAGTCCTAGTTGAGATGTACTCAAACTATAGTGATGCAATTCTCACCTTTGTTTAGCAAAATAATAGAGATGTATTTATTCAATATTAATAAAAGTTAGCTTGTTGAGAGTTTTACATTTGATTTAATATTTGTTTAGCAAAATAACATTTGACACATGCAAATTTCATTTTGCATATGCAAAATGAAATTTGCATCCAGCTTGTTGAGAGTTTTACATTTTATTTAATATTTGTTTAGCAAAATAATATTTGACACATGCAAATTTCATTTGGCATAACATTTGTGCAAAATGAAATTTGCATCCAGCTTGTTGAGAGTTTTACATTTGATTTAATATTTGTTTAGCAAAATAACATTTGACACATGAAAATTTGATTTGGCATTAGCAAAATAACATTTGACACATGCAAAAGACATTTGACATATGCAAATTTCATTTTGCATATGCAAAATAACATTTGACACATGCAAACGACATTTGGCATATTCATTTTGCATATGCAAAATAACATTTGACACATGCAAAAGACATCTGGCATATGCAAGTTTCATTTTGCATTTGCAAAATAACATTTGACACATGCAAATGTCATTTCGAGCTGGCACGCTAATGGCACAGTTATGGCACGATCAGGCACGCTAATGGCACGATTAGGCACGGTTGTTGGCGGCACGGTTGCTGGCACAGTTACTGACACGTTAATGGCACGATAAGACACGGCTAATGGCACGGTAAGGCACGGCAGGCACGACGTGCCGGCACGGCTTGGAGCGTGCCGTGCCAATGTGTCGTGCCGTGCCGAGTGATTTGTGTTGATGGCACGACACGCTTATTAATCATGCCAGCCGTGCTGGCACGGCACGACCCACTTAACACCTCTAGTTTAGAGTAGAGTAGAGAGAAAGGGTAAGAGAGAGAAGAGGGGAAAGAGAGAGATAGACGATCATCTCCTCTCTTTTCCCTCCTGGCCCTTTCTCTATCTTTTTTCCCTCTTTCTCCCCTTTCTCTATCTTTCCCATCTTCTCTCCCTTCTCTTTTCTCTTTCCCCTGATAGACGCTCTCTTCTCTCTCCCTTCATTTTCTTCTATTTCTCCTCTCTGACGCTCTCCTCTCTTTCCCCTCTGTTATTGTTTCTGCTTCTACACTTTACTCTTTTTTTTAATCAAATTTTTTGAAATTTTTGCTAATCTCTACACATATTTATTTATAAAAAAAATTGTAATCTTCATCAACATAATAAAAAAATCAGTCTGATCCATGATATTTAGTCATCAGATTTGAGTTTTTTTTGTTGAATAAGTCTTTTTTTTTGTTGAATAAGTATGATGTGGATGATCATGGTGGTTAGGTCCAGTGATTAGGTAGGAAAAATATCCATTGATGGTGTTGTGATAGGTGGTGGCTGGGGCTGCGGAGGTCTTTGTAGCGGCGGTAACAGTTGTTGGATAGGCGTCAGTGGTGTTCTTTGCAGCGCCGTGGATGTGGTTGCAGTGGTGGCGGATGTGGTTGTTGCAGGGGTGGTGACAACAATGGTGGTGTTATTGGTGACGGTGATAGAAGATTTACCCAGATTTAAAAAATAACCCGACCCATTTTCCCTTATAACCCAGATCTAAAAATAATAATTTTTTATCAACTTTTTTTTTTTGAGGGGGGAAGGCTAAAATCTTATTGAAAGAAAAGAAAATACAAAGAGATTATAGCGAGCAACTTATGTAGACATTAATGCATCCCAGCTATTCAGAAGGTCTGAAAAGCAATAGTTTTTAAAAATGTCCCCCTCAAACCCCAAAGGAATAAAAAGCTCTTGGCTTTACAAACAAGGTCTTCAACCAAGACCTCCTTGTCGTGAAAGGCACAGTCATTTTGAGCCAACCAGATGGACCAACAGATGGCGTAAGGTATCAATAACCAGATCTTTTTTACCCTCCCATGCAGAACGCAGCTATGCTAGGTCTCAAAGGCCCCCAAAAGATCATCGCCTTGAACCCATTTCAATCTAGCCGAGCTAATGAAACAGTTCCACACCGCTAGAGAGACTGGGCACTTGAGCATCAGATGACAAACTGTCTCTTCACTCCTATTGCACAAATAGCATTTGTTGACAAACACCAAACCCCTACGCTTCAGATTATCTATAGTGGGGATAGCATTTCTAGTCGCACTCCAAACCATGAAAGAGATTTTTGAGGGAATCTCTTTCCTCCAGACTAAATTCTCCTCCCCAACTACTGCTTCCTCCGCCATAAACTCCAAGTAACACTTCTTCGCAGAATAGTGTTTGCCAACTGCAAATTTACACTTGAATTCGTCCTCCCCGCCACCCAGAGGAGATGCTTGATCCAATAGCTGAACTAACTCTATGAGCATCCTTCTTTCCTCTGAATTCACAACCCTTTTAAACTTAAAATCAAGCCCATTTCCATCCGTAATCACCTCTCGAATCGGTGCCAGTTTGCATCTAGATAACTTAAATAAGTGAGGGACCCTATCCTTTAAAGGAGAGTGTCCAATCCATTTGTCGATCCAGAAAAGAGTAGCAACACCATTTCTAAACTTGATCTCGGCATTATTGGTAACAATCCTTTTATGTTTTAGAATATGCCTCCAAAGCCCTGTACCATAAGGAACCTCTCTGTTTAAAGGAAGCAGCTGCCCATTGACTCCACCGTACTTTGCATCAATTAATTTACGCCAGATAGTATCTTTTTCAGCATGGTATCGTCATACCTATTTAGATAACAACGCCGCATTTGTTTTAGCAAGATCTCTGATTCCCAGCCCTCCATTGCGTTTTTGTTTGGTTACCTTCTTCCACCCAACCCAACAAATTTTCTTCTTTGTCGTGAAGGATCCCCAAATAAAGCTTCTCATTATGCTAACCATCTTAGATTCCACCGACTTTGGGAGTGGGAACAGAGAGAGGTAGTAAATAGGAAGATTTGAGAGGGTGCTCTTTATAAGCACAATTCTACCACCTTTAGAAAGTAATTTCCACTTCCACATGCTGAGTTTCTTCTCCATTTTATCTAATACTGGTTGCCACAGTTTTTTTGAGCTTACAGTACCTCCAATGGGGAGTCCTAAATACTTCAAAGGAAGACTGTCAGTGCCACACCCCAGCACATAAGCATACATTTCAATATCAATGTCCTCACCCACAGCCGTCACTTTAGATTTGTGTAAATTAACCTTCAGGCCTGTCGAAATTTCAAAGAGCATCAGAATGACTTTTAATACTAGCATTTCCTCTGTCTTGGCTCCTAGAAAAAATATAACGTCATCTGCAAACTGCAGATGAGTTATTTGAAAGTTCTGATCCCCCACTCTGAAGCCATTCAACCAACCAAGGTTAACAACTTTTTCCATGAATAATGAGAGGACTTCAGCCACCAAGAGAAATAGGAAAGGGGATAGAGGGTCACCCTGTCTAATGCCCCTTGTGGGTTTGAACTTATCAGTAGATTCTCCATTAACACAAACTGAATGCTGCACCGAGGCTAAACACTAATGAATCCAGTTGCACCATTTGTTCCCGAAGCCATATAGCTCCAAAAGATGGATGATAACATCATAATTAACGTGATCATATGCTTTCTCTTTTATCAACTTTCGGATCCCACCCATAATTTGTTATTCAGATGTAATGCTAAGTGTCAAATTTTGATATACCCTATGGTTGACAAAAAGTTTGACATAAAAGTGGGGTGTAATGATCTTGGACATGGTCTAAAAAAGTAAAAGTGCAAGAGTGATGTTTTTTATTATTACTTTTATGTCAAACTTTCAGGCATCCATGGTGTACAAGTAGCATTACTCCTTAAAACACTATCAAAATTTTAGCTTCACAAGAAACTGAAATACTTTCATTGTTGAACGCAAACATTTGATGGTTAAGCATAGGGTTTTTTTTTGTACTCTTTTGAGAGATCAATGGGCTTTGTTGTTTTGAGCTGATCCATGTCCATATCAAATATAGGCTTTTGAGGTTACCACCCTCCAAAATTTCATTTTCACTAAGGCATATTGGGCAATTAGCACAAAAATTATATGAAAAATGAAAGTAGGGAAAAAGACACTAAAAACACCATAGTTTGGGTGAATTGCACCCAAGTCACCATTTTGAATATAAATAAAAAAAGCACCCATCCTATTTATAATCCTAAAATACCTTTAGTTATTAGATGAAATGATGCCACATGCTAAAATGAAGAATAAATAGTTTAGAGTGAAGAATAAAAAGTTTAGACAATAAAAAACTAAGAGGGCATTTTTGGAAGATTTTGAGCAAAAAGTGGAGAGGGTGCTGATTTTGCTTTTATTTCCAAAAGAGTGACTTGGGTGTAATTTACCCAAACTGGGTAGTTTTTTTATGCAGTTTACCCATGAAAGTAGGTTGTTTCCTATTATTTTTTGTCCCAAAATATTGCTGAAAATGGCTTGTTCATGACAAAAAATTTGATTTCAAGGAAAAAATTGGTAAGAGGTATCAAGAATAAAAGCCAAACTAAAAACATTTCAGATACATTTTTGGACCCTATGAAAAATTCACTCAAAACCGAAAATTGGGGGAAAACTACATAAAAAGCATCTTAGTTTGGAGAAATTGCACCCAAATCACCATTTTGAAACTAAAAATGAAAACAACACCCACCCCTTATTTTACCCCAAAATATCCTTGCTTTTTAGATGAAATGATCTCACATGTGGGTCTACATTGAAGAATAAAGAGTCTAGATTGAAGACAACACACCCCAAAATACATTTACTTTTTAGATGAATGATCCCACATGTGGTTCTAGATTGAAGAATAAAGGGTCTAGACAGTAAAAAGCTTAGAGGGTATTTTTGAGATATTTTGAGCAAAAATTAGAGGGTGTTGTTTTTGTATTCAGGGCTGTTATTGGGACTGACCTATTCATCTGTCTAGCTAGACAAATTGAGCTGGAGCCCAATATCCACCATTCATTGTGTATATTAGGCTCCAGCTCAATCTATATCTGGCTAGCTAGACAGATGAATGGGCCGGCCCCGACATCATTTTCCTTTTGTATCTAGTATGAAAATGGTGACTTTGGTGCAATTTCTCCAAATCAGGTGTTTTTAGTGTACTTTTCCCGAAAATTGGAACAAGAAAGTGAAAATTCATTAAACTCGAAGCAATACCACAATATCATATGTACTGTGTAATCAATATCGGCGCCTAGGCGGATTTAATCGGCGCCTAGGCGCTAAAAGCCCCTTGGCCACCACGACTTGTACCCGAATAAGTCGCTGACCAGGTGCCCGACTTGAGCAAGTCGGTTGATCGGCGCCTAGGCGCTAAAAGCCCCTTGGCCACCACGACTTGTACCCGAATAAGTCGCTAACCAGGTGCCCGACTTGAGCAAGTCGGTTGGCCCCTAGTCCCCGCATAGCTCGCCACTGAAAAAGATTAACATATTAAAATTTTAATTTGTTTTTCCTGAAGAAAACTTTCATTGTTTTTAGCATAAAAGAACTTCTTAGGGTTTTTAGTAGGTCGATTTGGAATTTAGCCATATAAATGGCTACTTCTGGATTTAAGAAGTTAGATCTATAGNAAAAGAGCTTGAGATATCAGAAATGATAGCTTCTGAAATACAAGGAGGAGAAGAATACAACCAAACATTGGAGTGCTGAATAGAGATAGCAAGTTTAGCAAGCAAATGAGCTGCCTTATTAGCATTCCTAAGAATAAACCCTACTGAAATTAGAGGATGGGAACGAAGAATTGCCCGGCAATCCAAAATGATACTTCGTATCCGCCAAGGAAACAAAAGTCTGTCATCAGAAATATAGGACACTATCAGTTGTGAATCACCTTCAATTTTCGTAGCCGTGTTGGGGAACTCGGTGGCAGCAATGGACAAACCCTTTAAAAAAGCCCTAGCTTCAGCTTCAATAGGGGCATCTTTCCCAGCTCAACAACCATCATCAACAGTGTAGCATGATAATACAGAACCCTCTTATACCTGCCTGTGGAGCGGTACTTTTAAATTTGTGGTAGTGAAGTATTTAATATGAGACTATGGATCTACAGTTTTAATGTTTTAATTTTGTGGTAATTATGTGACATATATATATCATATATAAATTCTATAAATTTATATATATAGATGGCCGAATGGCCGATTAATCCCGACTACGCGCCGCATAGGCTGACCTAGGCGCCTGAAGACCCTTGGTCGCCGAACCTCCGCCAAGGATTTTAACAACATAGCATATGTAGAACAGGAAAGCGTCGAAAAATACAAGCACATAATGTGAAAATTGATTAACTATTGTAAGAATGTTGATACCAGAACTCCTTGTTAACCTCTGTCTCTGTCCTAAATAATTCTGATGAGAACCTCCATTTCTGTAATACATATTTTTTTTGAAAACTGTAGCACAATATTCATACATGTTCTTTTTTCTTTTTTTTGGAATAGTACAAATTTCAAACATGTTCTGTTGTCTTCCAACCTAACGAAAACCGAATTATCTTGTGATTTGCATCAGAAAATGTGGTTATATTTCTGGGTCTAAAAAATGATGCTGAGTATTTGACAAGGAGTTTCGGCAACTATCATCAATTAACAACTCAAACTACAGAAAAAAGACAAAACTGGATTACAGTCAATGGTACATCGTTTAATGATAGAGGAAATCTACTTGAAGAATTTGCTAAATCTAGATTTTGGTTTCGAGCAGATATTGTACAAGAGACATACCTGAGTGGCCAGCTGACAGTCATTCAGAATAGTAATGCCAACCAACAGCAACTCCAGCGACTAATATAACTTTGAGTATTAGCTTAGGACCTAATAAGGACGATGATGATGATGACGACGATGATGATGATGATGATGATGATGATGACGATGATTGTGTCGGTTCTTGTTGTTTTCCTCGTATCTTGTTGGATAACTTGGACAGGAGCAGAGGAAGTAGACGGGTTCGAGTGGCAGCTGCAAGTAGAAACTCACTTAGATACCAAAGACGCAGGTAGTACCACTGTGCCAGATAAATAACATGGAAAAAAAAGGGAAATTGTATCTTCTATCTTCTAGAAAGTAATTGTGGTTACAAAAAATACCAAATTCCATTCAGGGAATTGGACATACTATAATTTTATAGAAAATATACAATAAGTATCAACTTCATTAGATGATAGAAATATTCTTCAATTTATTATTTGATAATTCACTACATTCTCCAATTACTCTGTTGTTTCCCCATGTTGGTAACTACTTTCACATTTCGAAGTTTTTAGATCTCTTCTAGTGAGTATAACACTTTATTAAGCGACCTAGTTTGACAGTCTTGAACCGACTAGGCTTGACTGGAGTCCATTATTCATTCCAGACTAGACCAAGTTTCAAATTCTAAGCCTTAAGTTGTTTTGACTTTTAGTTCAGTTGGAATTCAAAGATCATATAACCAACTTCAGAGTAAAGTAGGAATCTGTGAACATCGACTAACAGAAAAACAGGGAATCTGTTTCTCTCTTGCAGATTTCAAGGTCAATGGAACAACTTTTCTTTTCCAAAAGTTATATTATGATAAAAGATAAATAAGAAAAGAATTCAAAAGAAACGTAAGATACCATTCAACTTCTCGATTTACCACTAACAAATCATTTTTTCTTCATCTATAGAACTAATATTACAACATTTATATAAAGATATTATACATGGATTTCAGTACATAACTGCACACATATGTAACAAAAATTGTCTCAGTAGAAAAGAATTCAGTGTCTAATGCATTGTTTGGTGTGGTCGTTCTTATTGCATAGAAAGTGTAGTTTAGTTGTTCGGCTTTTCATAATGCTCTTTGGCAATTTACTTCTATTTCTGGATTAATTTAGGGAACCCAAAGGACCTGCGTCAACCTAGAATAACCATCATCTCTTTCACAACGAGGCCACAATGGCAGCAAAATGAACCAGGACCACAAAAATGAATTCAGAATGCTTAGGACCATCCAATCATATCATTTTTGTCGTCTAGGAGATCATAGCAGGGTCCTTTGGATGATTTAGTATTTAAGTCCCAAACATTTTGCATGTGCAGCACGCACATATAACAACAAACTGTATGGGCAAGAATAAATCTATGATGGTGACGGGGTTGCATAGAGCTCCTATGTGAATACCGTCAAATGACCTCAAATGATCTCAAGTTTAGTGTGAATGGATCACATGAAATTCGAAGTCATCTAACGGCATGGGGCCTTATGCAATCCGGTCACCATCGTAGCCTTGCTTGATGGGCAATGTAAGTTTTCTATCCACCCGGATCTAAGTTTCCCTTGCTGATCTGAAAGATAGAAGAAAGGATTAATTTGAGCGTCTCACTAGTTACTGATATTAATCATGACCAAGATATATGGAACTACCTTCGCTTTTTAAGAATCTTTCTTCTTCTCCGACCCGCCTTCGCAATGCATTTAGCAGTGACCCAAAATATAAAGCAAAAACTGTGCATGTAATCGTGATGACATTGTAAGGCATGCTAAAATCAGGAGTAGCCAAAGGCACAAGTAGTACTTCTGTGTAGGAAATCACAGGGTTCTTTTCCTGCAAAACATATACAGACAATCAAAAGATAAATAGAAAACAAGATATAAAAGTTAGAACAAACCACATGTCAGAAGTAATTGGCACCTGAAGTTTTAGTAACATAGGTGACTTGCTCGAAGAGTTCTCTTCAAGAAAATACATTCTAGGTTCGAAGTCAGGAAAGCTAATAACAGCTGACGGAATATCAAATCCCTGATTAGCATCTGGAGGATATTCGTCGATGTGTAAAAATCCCTGGAAAAAACATTGTAATGTATAAATAAGAAACTAGCAAGAATTTTTTTTTTAATAAACAGAAATTAGCAAGACTACATCAAATTGTAAGGACCGGATCATCTGATCAACCAGAATTTTAGTCAATTGGCCTAGAAGATCTCCAGAATGAGACCCAGGCCCAATTGATCCCCCATCACACACTTCACTCAATGTGTTCCACATAAACCACTAAGTCATATGGAATCAACAACAGAAAATGCGCCACCAAGTCATCGACAGATGTCTATTTTTTTTGGCCAATTGTCCCTTTTTTATTGGTAGCTCTTAAAGGTCCTATTTCGAATGAAAAAGCTCCCAAGCTACATATATAAGTAGGTATTGGATATGAAGAAGAAATAACTGTTTCCTTACACCAGAGTCACAACTACTATCCAATCATGAGAGACAAATTTACTGTGATTATTTACTCATCATATTACTTCATCAGGGCAATATATGCTTAAGCAGTTTGCCACTTTTCTTAGAAGTGTTTGTGACAGACAACCAACGTTAACTGAAATTTAAATGTTAGAAAGTAAGCTATAGTCCTCTAAATGCTACTAGCTCTTTGGAGATCCATACGACGTCTATAAGCAAGCATATTACAGAGCCAAAAAGTTTCCTATAATAAGCATATTATGGGAAACTTTGAATACTTATATATTATAGAGCCAAAAAATTTCAAAGATTCAAGTATTGACGGTTCAGCTATTTTACTTGTGAATATTACACTTCTTCACTAAACAATAAACTGAAAAAATCATCCAACGCTTATTTTTCCCTTCTATGTATGAATACTCTTGGATGACACACCTAGAATATACTTGCATTTTCTCTTACACATCTAGTGGCCAGTTGTTCGCCTGTATATAATGAGTCTGGATATTTACAACATGACATATCAAATGGAGAGTACTCTTATGTAACTGATGCTGGATATAAGAATGTTGAGTATTCCAGAAATGTGCGTGTTTATTTGTGTCAACATCTTTATCAGAGTTTCTGTCTATCACGGACACTGTATAAAAAAACTTCCTTCTCCATCACATCTATCGAACACTTGTATCAGATACCCTTGGATGTATACTAGGGTAAGATTTTCATCTTATTTCCTTTGTTGCTTTGTTTCTCTTATAATTTCTATTGTACCTACATATCCCCAAATTTCAAGCATTTTACCTATGTAAGAGTACTCTGCCATACTTTTGATATATGTCAACTAATAATTATATAATAGTGTTAGGTCTGATATTACTGAACAATGTCTTGTTTCTGATGTTAGAGAACAATATGTTGTTTAGGTTCTACGGCTTATTCTATCATTTCTGTCTTTATTCGAGGCACATTAAAACATTTAACAGCATGATAAAAACTGGAATGATTTCAAAAAATTTCATCAAGATGTAAAAAATACAAAAACAGATACTAACCAAACTAGAGTACAGAGAACAATGTTAACCATACCTTATCAAAATCTATGATTATTGTGGCTGACTTCATACTGCAAGGGAATCTCAGAACCATCTCCATCACACCAGGTGATACCCTGTCTTCTGAGGGTGAGACATGCATTTTCTCTATGATATTCTTTAGCACTTCAGGCTGTCCATCTACAAAAACTTGTAGAGTATGGAAATATACTTTAACATACCAAGGGACGACCTGGAAAATATCAACACGCACCTTACACCCATCTCCAACAAGATCACCACCCATGAACCCTTCATCCGATCCTGTAGATATCAAAGAGATCGCAATAGAACCCCTCTGGTTCCCGCTTCCAATTAAGAACCTACTAGCATGAAATGGTGAATGAAGACATGACCAAACCACAGGAAGCTTCCATACAAAACCCACATCAAATGGCCCATTATCACCCAACTTGTCAACAGAGTATTCATACATAACCGACGAGCTCTCACTATGTGAGCCATTCACCTCTTTAATCACCCTGTCTGGTATAACAGACAACTCAAAACCTGGGCTACTCCAAGAACCTTCAAAGGCTACATCGCCAATCCCAAAACTTCCATTCTCCACACTTAACTTACTCAGTTCAGAAACTAGACCACTCTCAAGTTCAAGAAAAACGGTGCTAGACTTGGCAAGAACACATCTTCCGCTAACCTTCCTTCCGAAAATTGAACTAATAGACCAACTTGGCTGTAGTAGCCTCCCATCAGAATAGGTGCTAGTTTTTTGGCCACGAGGTTGGAGAACAACAGTAAGGGTCTGCTCAAGTAAAATGCCAGGTTCCACACCCTCCTCCAAACCAAATTCGTTGGACAACAATCGCAACCGCTGTGAATGATAGAATCCTTTATATATAGATGGCCTGTCAAGTATTGACGCAAGCCCAGCTTTGTCTCGACAGGGAAGCAACTTCAACCAAGGAGTCAGGTTCTCGGTGCAAACAGCCTCACGGGGCAATGCACCATATCTCAGACTGCCTGAAAATGGCCGGAAGCCCCAAGCAGGAGCAGAATAAGCAGTAGAAGACTCTAGGAAATTGATCGAAGCACAAAAGAGACCTGAAAGTGTATGGGTCAAATTCTTCCAGTTTGCATCAACCTGATCAGGTGGGACATCAAAGACGGCCCACAACTCGACTCCAGGAGGCTTGGCATTGCTGCTTGATGTAGGATCGAATCCACCCCATCTTTCATAGTTCCAGCGACCTTGTGTGAATGAAAGCTCCATTTCCCGAATTCGAAATTTCCGGACCTGGTCAAGCATAAATAGTTCATTAGTTACTAGTCTCTAGACTCTCAGTCATTTCTCAAATGTTCAGGGATTTTCTGGCCAAATGAAATCATTTGCATGCCTGGTGGTACGTCAGACACTGTTCCATAGTTCCATTTAATATGATTCCTAATTAGGTTGTCAAACATCTATTACCATTCCTGAATCATCAGTAAAGGAATTTGATTTCGGCCACATGTTCTCAGTAAGTATCCATATTAAGTCCAGAAGCTTGTTCTAACATATTATGTGCCAGAGGAGTTACAGGAAGGGAACAAATAAAACCTAATAGTAAACCAAGACACAAGATTAATAATGTGAACCAAATAGCTTGAGAAGATGATCGGTAGTCTAAATAGGGTTGCTGCTTAGTCAAAAAAACTCAGCCACTTTGAAGCAAAGCAGTTAAGATCCCCAAGCCTGTGGATCATGGACAAGGATACGTAAAGCACTTTTCCACCCTCCATGTGGATTGTGGACACCTTTTTCCCATGTCATCAGAATTTTATAATTCCATACATACATTTATACTTATTAGATTCCTCAATTAGTAATTTCCCAATTAGAAGGTTTCTACATTTCCTAATTGGAATTAGAAATGCTCCTTATTCTCCCTAAAGTTTTTTTACGGTTCTCCTTTCCCTGATAAGTGATAATACCAACTATATGAGGACTATCTGCAATCTCCGATGCTAAACCATACAAGAACAAATGACTGTCAAAATTGTGTCACAATTTAACCCACAGACAGATTTGATTACTTATAAATAAATAAATAAATAAAATGGAAGTAAAAGAGAAGAACAAGTGACTATTATGAAGTTGAGTAATCAATAACTTGAGCAAAACATTAAAGAAACAACAACAAATGACTAATATAGAGTTTTGGTCACGTATAGCTTTGTCACCATTACCATTTGTAGTTCTCTGGTGTTCAGTTGACATTTTGAGTTTGTGTTCCAGAGTTGGTGCCATTTGAAGGAAATTCAGGTAATTTAAGGTGTTTGTTTGCTGTAATCTTCTCCACACGAAAGTGGAAACTGGTGTAGCACCATAGTGTTTAGTTGTGGACTTGTAATATTGTTAATGTCTTCTGTCTTATTTAAATTTATAACTTTGTATATCATAACGTGCAGCCCTCCCTTCTTCGTATATCTGCAGTAGGTTTTCTCAAAATTTGTTCAGGGGTTCTTGGAAGTTGGTAATTAGTAATTACAGGGCTTGCAGCAAGTAATTTTTGCTAATTAAACTAGCTTCTAATAGCATCTGCAAATCTACATATATCAGCGTAATCTTCTGTTATGCATATACGCTTAAACTGACTTTATAAGAACAAATTGGTTAATAAAAGGTTAGTTTGAGAGGAAAAGGGTTTGTTTGTGATTCTTTATACATGATCTTGGACGTAACTTGCGCCTTTCTATCCAACTTCGCCAGCACCAACCATTTGACAATCACGTCTAGATTTCAATGCTAAAATTTATTTGATCAAATTCTTTTGGAGATTCATCCTGAATCTTTCAAAATTAATGGTTCATTGTTAATTTATTTTTCGAGTAATTGCACCATGCCAACAAGAAAACACTAGTAATATACTAAAACCAGCAGCCTCCAAAAACTCAAAATTAACTTTTGAATTTAGATTTAAACTTAAAATTCTAAAAAAATTAAACTAAATCACAAAATGTACACTCTTTATATTAGTAAAAAGTGGGCACCACTGGTAACACATTAACTAAAAAAAACACCATTAACTGTTTAACCCAGAAAGCCTCTCACTAAAAACAGAACCAACTCGCCCACCACTCAGTCGAACTCAGACCCAACTGAAATGTCAGCTCCCACAAACCCTAATTTCAAATTCTAAGTTCAATCTCCAATCTCAGTTTAATAATCAAAGAATACTAAATCTAAAGGGGCATTAAAAAGAAAACCCTAATTTGAGGAAGAAGAGACATACCAGCTGGTAAATTGCTTTGGGGACGAGAATGTGATGGTGCCCATGAAGTTTCGTAGAAGGAGTTCTACTATCAAAATGAAAATGTGCAAGGAGCTTACGATCTGGTAAGGGTTTCAGAAGTAATTCCTCGGAGAATTCTTCATCTCCAATCGATCCACCGAAGTAACAATTTGATATCAGAACAAAGAACAGAAACGATCGGAGAAACGCCATTGATGAGCTTCAATGGATCTTCTTCTCTCTATGAAACTGTACAGTAGTTAGTGTGGAGTACGATAATTCGATACATCGGAACAGGAAACCACCCAATATCTATGAAATCTCATAATTACACTCAGATTATGAGCTCTCGGTTAGGGTTTTCATACTATACTAATGAATTTTATTTGAAAAAGCTCAAAGAATAATCCAACAAGATAAATGAAAGGGAGGGTTAAAACATTTTTTTAGAAAATCAGTCAAATTTCTTCTCACTGTTTCTGATTTTAATCACAAAGAAAAAAATGAGGGATATTGCAACATGGCGAAGTATAGTGGGATCCCTATATCCCCATTCTGATGATTGAAAAAAGTCTACTAGGATCCCTATATCATCAATTCCATCAAACTTTTCACTTTTCACTTTTCACTAATAGAAGGATCCGTAAAATTAAGCAAAGGTAATGGGAATCCCTAACTCCAACCTCTTAACCCATGGATCCATAAGTTTAGGGGTGGAGGGTGAATACTGGAAAAATGGGGAAGACATGGCATATTTTTCTAAAAGATCATCAGATGATCGCAGTTGACAACCATTTCACCCACCCCATTGAAAAATAGGTCTTTGGCGATCAACAGATGACCTCTGAAATGGTCAAATGGTTGGCAAGATCATCTAATGATCGGCTCGACCATCAGTTGTCACGAGCGGAAGGCGGGGGAGGGGCGAGTTGAAGCTCCCTGATAACACAAACGTACACCCTCCCTTCTTTATTTTACATTATATCTCCCTTATCAAAATAATTAAGAAATACTAAATACTAGTAAATTCATGGTCTCAAAATTCAAATAAGTTACTAAATCAAAAAAAGGTAAAGTAATAGAACAAAATAAGGCGACATTTTGGGATGGTAAAACAGAAATGCAGGGCAGTCATTTTAGAAATTGGAGCCTTTTGGTGCCGTGGCGGAGCCTTTGACAACATAACCATCAGATGACTGCCTCAACTATTTAACAACAACGCATTGATCACTGCATCTCTCTTTAAGGATCCACGAACTAGTGGAAAGTTGCTTGGATCTGATGATTAAGGGATCTCACTAGCAAACTATGGATCCATGAATTAAGGGATCCCACTAAATATGCTCTAACATTCAACCACGCGATGGACAGAACATCGTGACAATGGACTGTTCATCACGACTATATATGTTAAGAGGATGTGAGTGTGATCAATGTTTAAAAAATGGTCAATTTTTATAATGTCGTTACATGACAATGACTATTTTTTACCGTTATAACGGTTATTATTTTATTAGAAAAAAAAAAACATAAATATTTATTTTGGCCTCTCGAACCTTTTCTAAAAATTTAAAAACTGTTTTTATGTTAAAACGAAAACATTATTTTCTATTATTATGGTGTTTTTCTAATTTAACACAAATGTCAGTTTAGAGCTCAAAATCGTTATAACAGCCGTTATAACACTGACAGTCGCCTACAGTTACACTGTTATAACGGTCATTTTCAACATTGAGTATGATTCATCATCATGTGGATCACCATGATATAAATTTACTCCCATTTTCTAACACTAACTCTCTTAAATAAACCCTTAAACAATTGGCAAAGTTTAAGCAATTTTATTGTTGGTCGATCTCAGATAAACTTTTTGGTCGATAAATCTTTTGGTCATGCTTAGATGACGTCCTAAAAAGAAAAAAATTCTCGAGAATGTGATTTCTAGAAAATAGAATCGCAAATCTAATTACCCCTTTGGATTTTCTTTTCTTTTATTTTCAGGAGAATCAATTCCAAATTTAACAAGTAAACTAAAAGCACTTTCATGGGTGACTGTAGAATTTTTTGTGAACTAAACATCGGAATAATTCCATTTTCGTCATTTAAACATTGCTTTTAATGGAGTTAGAAATTTTAGAATGGGATAAATTTCGTTTCTAGGTGTAAAGATTTATGTGGTGAGAGAACATAATGCATTTATGGGAACCAACATAAAAGGAGGGTGCACATTACATCTATCATCAATTGTCGTTAAATTTTGTTGCGCACTCAAAGGATGAGTGCTATTTTGTGCACCCACTTTACATGAGGGTGCACATCACCAATAACTATCCAATCCTTCATTGTTTTGCCAGTCATAGATAAATAGAGTTAACTGCATAGCAATAAATGGATGGATGATGACAATGATGTGCACTCTCATGTAATGTGGGTGCACAAAATAGATAGAGTGTTTGACCGTATGACAGTTGACAAGTGATGGCCGTAATGGACACCCTCCATGGTGCAATACTGTAATATTTCTCTCCTAATAATAAATTTTTAGGGTTCTTTAGATTGGTCATTTTTATCCTAAATGCCACATATTTAGACCATTGTGAATGTTCTTAGGCTCGTGGACCATGTTTGAAGAGTAATTGTAATACCCCAAGAAATTATATGGTGTAAATATTCAACACTTGACCAATATAATTAAGTTAGTATAAAAGTATGCCCATTTGGATGAGTATTGATTTGAAAAATAAATTTTTCATATGCATGGTAATATGCATAGAAACTCATAATATACTTTAAGAGAGTTATCTCTAAAAAAGAAGTTTAATTAATTAAATATTAAAAATAATATTTTATTATAAAAACGTGGGCTGCTGCTACAGTAGCCGCCATGTACTGTAGCAGCCCACTAAATGGAATAAAAAAAATTTTATATTAAAAAAGTAAATATTAAAATAATAATAATAATAATAAAATCTCAAAATTTTCCTATATAAACCCCCCTTATTTCATTCTTCAAAACACAAATTTCATCTCTCTTCCTCTCATTTTCAATATATCAAACTTCCCTTCCTCAACTCTCTAAATATCTCTTTATTTTCTATATATTATTTTTGAGAAGATATTTTCTATATATTGTTGATATTACAAAAATCAACAAGGTTATGGAAATTCAATAATCTACACCATTGGATTTGGATATAGCGAATAAGGTAGGTGGGATCCCTACTATAAACAAAATCTAATTTTATGTTTTTGTTATGAAATTGCATATGAAATGTATTTATCTTGCATGGTTACATTTATTTATTTAATGCAAGGGATGAGTTTTATTCATAAGAAAAATGAATTAAAGGAAGTTTAATAATAACTTGTTATCTAGATTAAAAACAAATCTAGATGGTATCGGTAATGGGAGACCCCCTTAACACCTGCAGGTACCGTTGAGTTCCGACTTGAGGAGACGGTGGACACCGATGAAATAGACCTAAAATAATGGTTAATTATTTAAAAAGAAAATCTCTTTTTGATGCATTAATATGGTGATTTTTGCATGTTTCAAATCTAGTATTTTTGGATAGTTTGCACCTACTGAGTTTTACTCACCCCTAAATCTCCCCCCACAGGTTACGTTGAGGGTGAAGGATTCAAAGATGTACAGATTAAGAAGCAGATAGCTTGTGTTATCAAATTTGTATAAATATAGCTGATGAATTAAACTACTATTCTATCACTTGGGATAAGGGTTATTTGTATTAATTATTATTGTTTTAACATTCATATAAACTTAGATGTTAAGTTTTAAATTGTATAATTTATGTATTAATTTACATTTAATTATCGTCTTGAATAATTGAATTAATTAGGTTTTATACGAAATTATATAATTCCCGTAATTCATACTGTCAGATTTACAAAATGGTGTTTTTGGACATATTCCGGTCAAAATTGAGTCAAGTCTATTTCTGACAAAATTATAGATCTCGAATTTTTCTTTTCAAAAAGTTATTATACCATGTATTTCTAAGTTCGAGTTAGAGAGTAATTTCTCTTCAAAGTTACTGATTTTTTAAAAATTGTTAAAAAGTTAAAATTATATTTTCTGAGTTTTTACACGTCCGTATCAGTACTTAGGATGTATATTTGGGCCCTTTGTTTTCAGAATTAGCCTTCGGCTATTTCTGATGAAATTGTAGATCTATGAATCTAGTTTTTATAATGAGTTTATTTGTAAAATTCGAATTTACGGTTGAGTAGATACGCCTATTTTACTCGACTGTATGCAGTTTACACGAAAATTATTTTCAAAACGTTACATTCTTATCTTTCTTTAACTTAGACCGATTTTGACGAGTCAATGAGCATTGACCTAAATATTGGTTGACTTGAATTGACTTTGACTTAGCTAGAGACTTAAGTTGACCTTTACATTGACTTGGTTGACTTGGGCCTGACTTTAAGGTAACCAATATTGACTAAAGTAGACCATTATTAAAATATTTTTAAATTCTTTGTCTTTCAAAAGTAAAGTAAATGAATTTTGTTCGATATTTTTACTTACACTTCTATTACACTAATCACGCCTTGGTTTTCGGACTTGGCGAATCGGGTCGGATTTAGAGTACCAAAAATCGGAGTGTGATAGCTTGGTATCAGAGCACAAGTTCCTGATTTCTTGGGCTTGTGAGTTCTAAACTTTTATTATATTATAAATTTTTCTTTCATAACAAAATTATTTATGTTTTGTTTTCTCGCATAAATAAATCATATAAAATTTCTTTTCTTTTCCTTACTCATTTATATGATGGAGTAAGAATGTGTTCAGCTTAGAACCAAAATAAATAGGATAAACCCTGTGTTGTTTGGGGTGGGATAATAACTAAAAATCTTATTATAATACGGTTGATTGTATATAGTTAATAATTAAGGTTTACTGCTAGTAAGACCTTTGTAGGAATTATTTGTTTCCTATAGAAGTTGTGCGTTAAGCAAGTTGATCTATTTACATGATCATAAAATACATATAAGAGAGCACACTTGAATGGATAGTCAAGTTGATGCTTAATTTTTGTATGTATGTTCAATAATGTTGAAATACATGCTTATATGAATAGTAACGAAGTATATATGAATAGTACCTTGTATACATGAATAATATCGTATACGTGAATAGTATTCGAAGAATGGTATCAAAGTGACAATAATATGTGAATTATATTCTATAAAGAATATTTGATAAATAATGCAACACAGTTGTGAATAATGTTGTATACGTGTACAATACCGTATATGTGAATAGTGTCACGGGAATAGTGACATTGACTAATAGTGCATAAATTAAATTTTATGATGAGAATTTGATGAATAGTATATTATACAACTTGTATACGAATCATGCTATATGATTTGGCAAATAATATTTTGTGAATAGTATGGTACACGTAAATAGTGATTATCTACTTAGATAGTATATACGCGCGAAATAATACGTATATGTGAACACTAAAATATTGATTTATTCTATATGACTTAGATTTGCAAATAATGCAAGAAAAATAATTTTTGAATAGTAAAATATATATAGTAATATATATTTGAATAGTAACATACACGCGAACAAATAGTGGTGTATAAAATACCAAATTATACCACGTAAAACTAGATTTACAAAATGAAGTAAATCAAGTATTTTATGTAATAAATAATAATACAAATGAAATAGTATCTTATATGAATAGTATTGTATACGTTGTATTGTATCGTATACAAAATCAATGTAGTAGATATACATTATATAAAATGAATAAAATTTAAAAATAAATAAATTATTTTCATGTCGTAAGTACTAATATCATACATATTTTTAAACAGTATCTATTTTTTTTTTGCTATAAAAAAAATGTGAGTTACACATGTTACCCTACAGTCGCTACAGTCTTTACAGTACATATATATTTTAATTAACTTGATTACTATTTCAAATATAATATCCACAATATTTCACCTACTTCACTGATACAGTAACAGTGAAAGAAAATCTATAAATACCCATTCATTTAATTTCAAAATTACATTAAAATTATTTCTCTTTCGTGAATCTACAATATTTTATAACCATATGTCTATCTGGACTTAGAATTACCTTAATATCAGTTAAGGAGAAAGATTTAAGAATAAACAGTGGAAGTGATGCATTTTCTAGGCAAATAATATTATACCTAGAAAATGAATTTTTTATTCGATATATATCTAGTATTTAGATTTTATCATAATATGTTTAATTCAGATTTCAATTCGATTAGATTATCTGAAATAATAATTCACATGTATATTTCATGTAAAAATACCAGAGTT